>JAUZST010029649.1:0-29545 GCA_034779995.1 Parotocinclus haroldoi | reverse complement strand
TAATATTATAATATAATAATATAAGGCTTCAATATTTCTGTGAAATCAAATATTTTGCCATTTTTTGTTTTCTGGTGCTGTGTTTCACTGAACCAGCTTTCTCTTTTGGATTGCATCGAATCGTTGGCTGCATTAATAGTGTATCTCTTACATCAAATCGTTTAAAAGCATATTTCTTACATCACGTCATGAAGCTATAAACTTGGGAGTGTGTGACTTGTCAGATGAATGAGCTGTTGAAAGGATTTCCCTTTCTTTGTTTTTCTTGACTGGAGGACGCGGCAGCATGATTCACTCTGACAGTGAATTTTTCGGACCTGTCTTGTTTCTGATTTGTATGGTGTACGGCTGAGGGTAAAGACAGCATGTGTGTTGTATTGCTGTTCTGAGATCTATTGCGGACAGAAGGTAGTTCCTCTCTCTCTTATCATCTTGCCAGTTAGAGCTTCTGTCGATTCAACAATTCAGAGCCGATTCAGACTGTTGTTAGCGGCTCTGTGCATGAGCTGTCTGAAATGAGTTAATAAAGTATGAATCATTTTCCTGAGTATTAATAATAACGGACACATCATGGAAATCAGCCTGCGCTGCTTTTCGTCTTGTGCTGTCAACACCATGGGTTTTCCATAGCTGTGCTGCAGTTTGTCTTCTAGTTTAATGTGTGGGTTATGGTCACACTGGGCTTAATTATTGCTTACATTTTACAGCTATTGATTTGGCAAATGCGTCTAGGTAAAGTGACACAGAACTTACTCAGAAACAGTTTCAGCGCTAGGGCTGAGCAGCTGAGCTTTAGCCCAAGGATCCTGGGATTACAAGCAAATGAGAGTTAAAGGCCTTGCTTAACGACCCAACAGTGGACGCTTGGCAGTGTTGGGACTATAATCCTTAACCTTCTTGTCAACAGTCCAGTATCTTAACAATAGTACTGGGAATGTGTCATCATATTATACCGCTGTAAAGTTGATATATAGGTTATTATGTTACTTCCCCGTCTCCCAGCCTTTATTTCCAAAACACATATTGAATATATGGACACCACTGAGTTTCATTTTTCCATTACATACCATCAAGTAGCATTCCTCATTTAATATACCACCAAACTTTTTATTATCAAACTATGTATTATCAGTCAGTGCCCTTTATTATATAACATCAAACATCTGTATTTTTAATTATATATCACATATAGCTCTCCATTATAGCTCTCCATTAAACCTAGACATTTTCTATTATGTATAATCAGACAGCGTTTTTTTTTTTATTATATACCATCAAACATTTGCATTTCTCCATTATATAGCAAATTAGTTAGCATTCTTTACCATTTTCTATTATATACAATCAAACATAGACATCTTTCATTATATATAAAATAAGACCGCGTTCATTATTATTTACCGTCAAACATCTGCATTTTCCATTTGATACCATCAAACACAGACATCTTCCATTATATATAATGCGGTTGCGGTACTGGACTGTGGACCTGATGGTCCAGGGTTCAAATCCCACCTCTGCCAAGCTGCCACAGTTGGGTCCCTGAGCAAGGTCCTTAACCCACCATTGGTGGGATTGTGAGAGAGTATCAGTTGTAAGTCGCTCTGGATAAGGGCGCCTGCTAAATGCCGTAAATGTGAATGTAAACGTAAACTAGAGTGCCAGAGCTTGCCGCTGGGCAAAGTAAATCCCTTGGCCACAGTTCAAAATCTTGTATAACTCCTACCGGATTAAAATGGGACATCATAAAAGCTCTGATAGGTGTAATGTAAACAGTAATGTGTCCAATGCTTTTGACTGTATAGTGTTTGTTAAGAGATGAAAGCACAAACATTTCAAGAAAAGAGCAGCTTGCCAACTGTAAAGCCTGGGAGGAAATATTGTATTCCATGACTCCAAACGTCAACAAGCACTGAAAGCCAGTGTCAGCGAAGAAACAAGAGCTGAGAAGAGGTAGCTCAAGCTAAACTTGATTGAACTTGAACTGCTGTTCAATGAAACTCACACTGAGCGACCCACAAGATGTAGTGTAAGCGCTCGTTTCCTGGGTACACACAGGATTTATCGCAACAAAGTGAGTTTTCTGCTAATTGACTGTGAAAGCAAGGTAAAAATAATAAACAAGTTGACTCTAACAAAAGGATGTGAAACCACTGCCTTTGAAATCTAATAGGGCGTGTATCCTGTAGTGCCCGCACTCGCATGCACACACACAAGGTTGTCTCTCTGTCATCGAGGGGACCTCCATTAACATAATAATCACTGCAGTTCATTAATGCTACACCTAACCCTAACCTTAACCTAAGTAGCCTCAAGCAAATCTTTTGACTCTTGGTTTTTCAAATGTTTTCTAAAAAGTACATTTCATTACTGGGACCAGCAAGGCGTCACCAAAATGTAACAAATGTCAGCGCTTTCAATACATTGTATACACAACCACACACACACACACACACACACAAACATACTTTCTTTCACACAAATTAAAATACGCGCCATTTAGTTAGACCAAAAAAAAGCAATACAAGTACAAAGGCAGTGAAAACCCTTTTACCTTGTGACTAATGCATTTAATCTGCTGCCTATTGACTCATTTATTTAAGGCTACACCAATCACTGGAGTGAATAATTTATGTTTTTCCTAAGCTTCTGTTACTCTTCTTTGTCAAATTCAGTTGTGCAGAACCTTTTCAACAGAAAATCATCTAAAAGCAGCATTACAGATACCCATTTCCATCAAAACAGTGATCAAGCCCAGAGTGACAGTGTCAAAGTAAAACTCTACAACATATAACATACCCATGTAATATATAAAGGTAATCCCCGTTTTGCGATGGCTCAAATTTCCAGTATTTCAACTTAACAACGGGAATCTGACAAAAATCTGACCATTTGCAAAACGTACAAAAATACGGAGGCCACAAAAGGTAGCGTCAAGTCAAGATAGCTATACGTCTAAACTGTTTTTTTGGACATTGTGTAAAAGCAGCTTTACAGGCCAATCCTAAACTGAGCAAGCATAGGGTTACAGCGGCGAGGAAAAGCTCCCTAAACATTATAACGAAGAAAACTTGGGAGGAACAAGACTTAAAAATAGACCTATCCTCTATAAACAAAGAGAAACTAAATACATTTGAACAGAGATAAAATTCATTCATTCATCTTCCACTTAATCCACCTGGCAACTCTGGGCACAAGGGCAGGACCAACCCTAGATGGGACGCCAATCCACCGTAAGGCGCACACACACACAGTCACACACTAAGGGCCAGTTTAGATACATCAACTAGCCTAAAACACGTCTTTTGGACTGTGAGAGAAAACCGGAGTGCCCGGAGTAAACCCATGCAGATACGGGGAGGACATACAGAGTCCACACAGAAAGGACCCAGGCCGCTCCACCCTGGGATTGAATCCGGAATCTTCTTGCTGTGAGGCAGCGGTGCTACCCACCGAACCACCATGCTGCCCCAGAGATAACATGATCCAAAAAATATATAAGTATATATATTATAATATATACTATATTATAATATTAATTATATAATATATAATAAGTAAGCAAGTAAATATGTTTTTATTTAATTTTATTATAAGCAAACATTTTAGAGAAAGCAAAACATTAGAAAGTTTAGAATAAAATTGAAAATATCACATTTTAAAAACCAGTAATGTAAAAATATTGATCAAACTAATGTAAAAATCTGTATTATCCAATACACAGTGTCACTTTATGAATTAGCATCCTTGGTGGGTAAGTCCTCATATTGAAGCATTCCCAGTGGAGTTACAGCCTTCAATTTGACTACGATGGGGTTGAAGCACATTAAATATGTTTCACCATCTAAAGCAAAAGCAGCTGAATAAGTACGAGGTATACGAGGAGTGTCGGTCATTGCGTTTGTCCGACAATGACGACGTGAGGCCAAAATCTTTGTTAACAAACAAGCCAAACCAAACGTAGTCACTCAGACAACCATAGCTGGAGCATTTGGTACTGACACTCCATGTGACAAAAAAAAGGA
Source organism: Parotocinclus haroldoi (assembly GCA_034779995.1). Classification (NCBI taxonomy): domain Eukaryota; kingdom Metazoa; phylum Chordata; class Actinopteri; order Siluriformes; family Loricariidae; genus Parotocinclus; species Parotocinclus haroldoi. Next base: position 25,520 of record JAUZST010029649.1, on the reverse strand, counting down.
AGTGAAACGGTCCGTTTGTGGTTAGCGAAGGACATGCTGCATATCCAAACGGTGGAAAAGATGGATTTAAGTGGTTTGTTAAAGAACTGGACCAAAGGTACAACACCCCTGGAAGGAATTTTTTCTCACAAGCAGCTTTGCCTCAACTGTGACGAATGCCTTGCCAAGTTAGCCAGTAAATTAGCTTCAGTAGTAAATTATGCCTCGCCTACCGACTTGGGGTAGAGCAGAATCACCAAGCTGTATTTAAGCTTGACTGCACATCACATTGATAGAAACTGGATTCCATGTGGTTCCTACTTACAGACAAGCTTTTTCCAGAAGACCACATGAGAGGAAATACTTCAAAAGGATTAAGTGAATTTCTCTGTCGGCTATGTCTGCGTGACAATGGACAGTGGAGCAAACGTTGTCAAATCTGGAACGCCTGATGCTTTGGTCAGACTGCCTTGCTTTAGTCAAGGGCATTAGGCTAGCACTCACACTAGGACTGCTTCAGTCAAGATACACATGCTGGCTTTTTGTATTTCAACTGACAGCATTGATCAAGCCACAATTCATGTTCTGATTGTCAGGTTTAGGTGTAATTATAACTGAGACTGGATACAAAAGTCTTTATTCTCAGTACAGGAAAGCACCGAAATGATAGTCCTGCCTTATTTCCCGAATCAGCGTTAATGGAATTGGTGCTGCACCCAGAGGCTGCTGCAGACCGCGTGATGGATGGAGGACTGACACCTGGTCCTCATTTTGTCTAAGGCTTTCTGCTTGAGTGCAGCAGCAGCTGAAGGCACTGAGCCCAGACTCGAACATGACCTCAATAGAATTCCATAAACCTTACATTCGTATTTTATTCTTATTAAAGCAAATAGATTCGAGTAAATGGGTTAGCTGCATTTCATCTGCTTTATGGACCAGATTTATTCAATATTCTATTCAGCCATCACCATGATGCACCAAACACAGTCATGAGGCGAGTTGAAAACAGTCTTTATTCCACGATCCATGCGCCAATGTATGTACGTTAGCCAAAACCAACACTTCTTTCCCTTCAGGTTTCCTCACGTACACAAAATTCTTATGAAGATGATGAATGGAAAGGCATTTTATGGTAGAAGCCTAGTGCACTGAGTTCTGATTCTGCAGCCTTAAGTCTAATATAATAGGTGAGAATGGAGTGCTTTGAAGTGTCTCAATTTTAAAGCCAGCACTAATACTAAAAAGCATATACAGTTAGTTCAGTTCATAGCCATTTTAAGAAATGTCCAAAAACACATAGGATTTCAACAGCAGCAAAAGTAAGATTCAAGAGATTATGTTATGAAGTAAAGCTTTAGATAAGAGTGTGGAGCATACTGCTATTACATAATGCAGAAATGAACATGTTGACACCAGGACTAACTTTAGAGAGAGAAAAAGTTAATATAGGGCTGCACGGTGGTGCAAGCGATTAGTGCTGTAAACCCAAAGCTCCAGAGATTCCCGGTGTGATTCCAGTGTAGGAAAGAGTTTTCTTCAGTTACTCCCACATCCCAAAGAGATGCGTTAGGTCAACTGAAGTGCCCTAGTGTGGGAGAGAGAGAGAGAGAGAGAGAGAGAGAGAGAGAGTGTGTATGTGTGTGTGCCCCCCATGATGGACTGGAGCCCTGCCTATGTCGGTTCCTGCCTTTTGTTCTGTTGTAATGGTTAGGCCATGGCTCTCCACAAAACCAAATTGGAATAAGCAGGCATGAAAATGCAGTGGTTGGCATTTTTTCAACAGTGCTCCCTGCTGATAATAATAACAATAATAATAATTATAATAATAACAATAATAATATTAATACTAATAATAGGACACCAGTGGCTGTTCAATACCCATGTTTGTAATGGTTTACTCCGGATACTTCCTTTTTCCGACTGGCCCATGCCCCCATGTGGATTAAACGATAATGGATGGATGGATGGATAATAATAATAATAATAATAATAATAATAATAATAATAATAATAATTACAAGATATTCCAAATTGCATTAAAAGTCTAAATTCAAGTGAATCCATTGACAAATAGTTTATATATAAGTAACTATAAATCAAAGTAAGCTTTGTACAAGTACACATAAACAGTCATGAATCACAAGTAGTCTCTGTAAACGCATTTGAAAAAGAATATATATAAACTCACCAGCCACTTTATTATGTACATTTTACCAGTTCCACTTACATATAGAAGCAAATTGTAATTTTACAATTACGTCCCATTTTTCTCTGGCCTCTTATGGTCAGGACGAGTGGATCACGTACAGCAGTGCTGCTGGAGGTTTTCAACACGTGCTTTCTTCAAAATAGTCCACCAACCAAAAGTGTCCAGCCACCAGCATACTGTAGACAGCAACCTACAATTCTGTACAAGTATTTATAAAGCAACTGTAAATCACCAGTTGTTTTCGTACTATTATCTGCTTTCAAGTAATTGTGAATGATAAGTATTCTCTTTCCAGATGTTCATGAGGCTATTATCAATTAAAAGTCTTTGTTCGAATATATGTAACTACGACTCACACAGTTTCATACAAGTATGTGTAAATAATTGCGCTTGCAAGTTACGACAAGTCTTTGTGTAAGTGTTTTTGAAGCAACTGCGAATCGCGGGTTTTCTTATTTCTCTACGCCACCTGTACGTGGTTTACTTTCAGTTTACTCGTTGGAATAAATCCCAATAAAACGTTCTCCCACGTGTTATCCTGATTAACCGCAGTGGTACGATTCCAGCAGTATTACAATCACGTAATCGTCGTAAAGCGGGTGTGTGCTTTTGCTACAGCAAAGACGCCGTTTACGCGAGACTGCAACAGGCAATAAAATAAGCATGCAACAAATTCGAATGCTCCTCCTAATAAAAACGTCTGGCTGTCTCTGGGCATGAGCAGATTTATTTAGGATAAAGCCCTCAGGTGTTTGAGCCCCAGCTGGAGAAGCAGAGATCCAAACCGCCTTTATGATGCAATTATGCCTGACACCCTGCCAGCCTTATATAACAGAATAGATGCTGGGTGTGTGAGCGTGTGCGAGTGAGAATGGCGGAAAATTTGGCCGCATTCCCAGCTGCAAAACAGGTCTGACCTCTTATAGGCAGAGAAGCCGTGGAGGGCTGCTCCGAAAGTACGCTGCAATCCAGAGTTCACCTCAGGGGCCAAATGCCATAACTGTAATGTGTTTGAAATGCACTTAAGTCTCACAAAGGCGCACACAAACACACACGCGCACACAGCTTTCCCTGTTGTACAGTGCACTTTAATAGCCATGTTAAGACTTATTAGTGTTTAGTACCAGAGAGAAAACATTATAAAAAGCTTATGTTTGTATTTCCAGGTGAGTTCCAGGACACGTATTCAGACTAAACTGGCTGTAGCTCTGTTCATGTTTTTCACTAGTTCACTATTTCACTATTTTAAACACCACTATAATACTAGGTATTGGAAGTTTGTTTGTTTAATTGGCCATCTCAGCGACACACACAAGGTTATATCCATACACAGGTTCATCTCAAGACTAATCATATACACACACACACACAAATCAATGCCAAATTAGAGTGATCAATTAACCTAATTCACGTTTCTTTGGTCTGTTGGAGGAAACCAGAGTACCTGGAGTAAACCCACGCAGACACGGGAAGGACATGCAGACTCCACACAGAAAGGACCCAGGCCGTTCCACCCTGGGATTAAACCCGGGACCTTCTTGCTGTGAAGCAGCGGTGCTACCCACCGGGCCACTGTGCCGTCCCGTATTTGAAGACCTCACCCAGTTAAACCAGTGCAACCCTGCTATGGTAAGAGTGAAACCAAGCTGTCAATTTAAATTATTACATCCTCAGAAAGCTTCGCTAAATATTTTTCGTGCATCTGCTTCGTTTATTTGGTTTATTTAACATCGTTATTGGCACCATTTCAGCGACACACACAACGTTACATCAAGACTAGTCATAAACAACACTCATGTCTTTGGACTGCGGGAGGAAACTGTACCCTGGAGTGAACCCATGCTGAAATGGCTCCACAGTGACCAGAATCAAACAGTTTTTAGTGTGACCATCGGTTATGATCAGTGTCATGTAACCGATTCAGTCAAAAAACAGCACAATTATACTGTTCGCAATACAGACAGGGTTAAAAAATAAGCCACGGAGGAACAACTCTTAAAACATTCGGAACAATCAGTGTAATAAGGCATTTTAAACATCATCATCCCACTGAACATGCAGAATTGACGAAACTAACACAGGCAATGAGGTTAAAGCTAAAGCTAGCAAGAGTGAGACAGGTACAAGCTGGAGACGGAGATGAAACTAGCCACTAACGACTGATTTAAAAAATAATAATACATCGTAGCATGTTTTTTTTCCCCCTGTGTGCTTCTTTTTTTTTTTTTTTTTAAGAAAACATCTCTCTTGCATAATAAAAATAGCAAAAAATTAAAATTGCAAACTTCCTTAGTTCGGTTCATTGCAATCTGTCCAAAAATCATGCCAGACAGTAAACCTGCCAAAACCAGTTGACCGCCAGTGTAAACATGTGCAGTGTGAGCTGCAAATAAACGGTGCGGTCATGTGATCACAGTGCGGCATTTCACAGTGAATGAAAGCCAGTAGCTCTGTTACACAGCGCGGACGTGCTCACTCCCGCTGCCGTAAACCCACATGTCCCTGACCTGCACTGTTATTGATCTGACAGTGGGAATAAGGTTACAGTCCCTCTGTAATTATGCTGACGCCGTGTCAGCTGTAATCTGCGCTCGGAAAATGTCACGTTTGGAGCAGTTTTATTAGCGCTCGCAGATGGGGGAGGGAGGGGAGGGAGGGGGTTGGGGAGCCCTCAGGTCGGGTATCGCATCTGTTCAGACAGCGACGTAGGGGGAGGAACAGACCGACGGAAAGAATGATGGACGGATAAATGGGGGGAAAACACTGACAAAACTGGGGCACGAACGCAAATAGAGATAAACAAACAGATGGACCTCGCTTTGTACAAAACTCGCGCTCACGCCGAACCTGGAAGCCTTTCCAGTTCCCAAACTACAAAGTCAGACAACGAAACAGTTCTCTGAAATGTTGTTGTGTTTACAACAAGATGCCCATTCATTACAAAGAAGTCAACCAAATATACAGAGGTATTATTCCTCCTTCGTGATACTTGACAGTTGGCAACCGGCATTCAAGGAACGTCTACACCAGATTTATCTGTAGGACAGATGGTGAAATGTTCCCACTTGTCCAAAGCTGTGCTTGTGCAAAGCTGAGCAGTTGAAGGTTAGAAAACTGCTCTGATAATGGTACCAGAATTTGGTAGCGGAACTTGAACAATGGCTCTATTTTGCCTTGATCAGTTAACAAGTAAAATAGTTTGGGTTAATGGTGGTGGTGTAATGGCGCTGGGGATATTTTAATCACCAAGAATTACCTGAGTGTTGCTCCTGATCATGTACATCGCTTTATAACCACAGTGTACCATCTTCTGATGGCTACTTCCAGCATGTCACAAAGCTCTAATCATCTCAAACTGGTTTCCTGAACATGTCGATGAGTTCGCTGTACTCAAATGGTCTCCACATTCGAAAGATTGCAATCCAGTAGAGCACTTCTATGATGTGGTAGAACGGGAAATTTGCATCAAATGTGCAAACGCATGAGGCAATTAAGAACCCAAATCTGTGAGAAATGTTTCCAGCACCTATGCCACATTGAATGAAGGCAGTTTTGAAGGCAAGAATGGGTCCCGAACTAGCAAAGTGTACCGGTAAAAATGGTTTGTAGGTGCATAACTTGCTAAATGCTCTCTCTTTAACCTATCCACTTTCCTTGTATGAGATGCCACTCATACTCCCCTGACTGTTTTGTTTTTTGTTTGCTTAACGTCGCAATGGGCATCAGTGGCTATTTCAGCGACACACAAGAGGTTATATATACACACTCAAGTCAGTGCCAATAAACCTGACTCGCGTGGCTTTGGACTGTAGGAGGAAACCGGAGTACCCGGAGTAAACCCCCACAGACATAGGGAGGACATGCATGTCTCCACACAGAAAGGTCCAGTCTGCTCCACCCTGGGATTGATCCCAGGACCTTCTTGCTGTGAGGCGGCAGTGCTACCCACGAGCCACTTGGCCACGCCTGTTTCCCTGACTGAAACCGACCACGCAGTTTTTACTAATGAATACTTTTCTTTTTCCAAGGCAGAAATGTTCACAGGATTTATCATCTTTTTCTGCTTAGGAATCAATGTTAACATGGCTGCTTCATTAAACAGCTAGATTTATGGACTTCATTTTGTCAATCTATACAAAGACACTGGAAATCACACTAATAACCAGCCTGGCAACCTCACGACATATCAAATGGGTAAAGTGGTTTCAATGAGTGCAGTTAAGTGGACAGAGGGGACAAAAAAAATCAAGCCATTACATTCCAAAACACTGTAAATGTGCTCTTTCTCCGGTTTGGGCTCTCTTCCTGGCACCCATCCGATCCTGTAACAGTGTTGTTGTTTCCACGTGTCAATGGTTCATTAACCTTGGTTCATCTGTAGTACTTTATAGAATTAGAATTTGTGGAAATTATGCAAGATTCTACTGATGAAGTCACTGTTAATGATCCTGAGGATTGGTAGCTCAGGCTGTATTACTGAATGCATTTATTCGTATGAACAACTTGAATTATGCAACAAATTAGTCACGATCATCTTAAATAATTGTGATCAGGCAATTAAGTCAGCAATTTGACAGTCTTAACGCAATGAATTTACACACGCACTTGAGACCCATAATTGCAACGTCAATCAGAAGCACACACCAGCAGCCCATCGGCATGAGTATGATGTAAAGCAGGCTGATGAAGACTGACAGCTTAGATAAGCGTCGCCTGACCTGAGCATCATCCACATCATCACTCAGTCATCCTGTAGAGATCCTCTAGAGATCCTCTAGTCTAAAGCATCCACTGAAGAAAACTCTATCGTTCAAAAAGGGAACTAAGGTCGTATTTAATGGAAAAAAGTAACGTCACGATGGGCCAGGGAGCAGACGCAAACCATGGAAAACGCAAAGCTTAGGAAGCAAAAAGCGTGAACTCTTGATGTTGAACATGCTGTGAGTTATATAAACCAGGGCATGCTTCGCAATGCAAAAATGTCACAGTGTGCTCTGCAGAGACTGACGTGTTCTGTTTAATACAGCATATAACGTCAGCACGGTCATACGTCATGCTCCTATACGCATTTCAAAATCTTTCTAACTTCTTTTCGGCACAACAGACTAAGGTTTCTTTTTTTTAAATTTCTATACAAGAAAAACACATATTACTATGCTATGGTTCCGAAACGAAAACGAAATGAATGTGTTCCACTCGGATATTTTGTATATACTTACAATTGTACATTTATTTCAACTGCAGGTGACTAAAGATATTTATGTTTAAAAGCCTATTTAAGAAAAAAATGTGCATTGTTTCTATTGTTTATACTTCAGAAATAAAGAAGAAAATCAAATCGTGAACTGGAGTCGCCCCTTCTAAAAATAAAAATATACAAATCTAAATGTTTAAATCACGTTTTAACCTTGTTTTTTTTTTCAGGTCAGGAGATAAAGTAGCTGTTGCAGCACAGTGGGGTGATACCCTGACCAGCAACTGCGTCTGCACAGCTGGGCCGCACAGTGGTCAGCGTAGTTATTGAGCAGTGAACACACCAGCCGTGAATAAAAGTCATTTGAATGGAGATGATGCAGCACATGAAAAACAGTTTAGGTACATTTTGTGTCACGAGAGTTTACCCCAAGGAACATGGAGAACATTCTCATTATGCCTCATAGCAAGAAGGTCCTGGGTTTAATCCCAGGGCGGAGCGACCTGGGTCCTTTCTGTGTGTCCTCCCCGTGCCTGTTCGGGTTTACTCCAGGTACTCTGGTTTCCTCCCACAGTCCAAAGACATGCGTGTTAGGTTAATTGATTAAACTAAAACTGCCATTGAGTATATATATGTATATGTACACACACACACACACACACACACACACACGCACACACACACACACACACACACACACACACATATATATATATATATATATATATAATAGATAAATAGATAGATAGATAACCTTGTTTATAGATATAACTTTTTGTGTCGCTGAAATGGCCACTAATGCCGATAGCGCCGTTAAAAAAGCCAAATAAACAAACAAACAAACAAACAAACAATACTTGTCTTTTGGGACACCCTATTTTATATAACAGGGTTTAAATTTGGGAAAAAAAAAATAAAAGGCAAACCTTGCGAACTGTGAAGGACTAATCTTTTAAAACATAAGACAGAAGACATTTTGGCTTAACACTTAGTCATGTGTTAGTTTGAGTTTTATAACAATTTTTTTAGCATTTTATCTTTTTGTACGAAACAGGACTACAAAATATACTGCTTAATTTTGTCCCCAACAATTCTCCGCAGCAACAAACAAACGGTGGATGCATTTTGTTAGTTCTTGTCAATTTTCTAACGAATCATTTGTCAGAATTAATTGGTGATTAGAAGCTTAAAATGTACCAATTCTAAGGTCGTACCAATTTAAATCCAAGAGTGTACATACTGCAAATCATTTAGATAGTGGAGGCTGGCAAAAGTCACCATAAAAAGTACTTTCCCCTTCAGAAACACACCGCGTCAGGACCGCTCAGAATCACCTGGTGTTTCATTAGCTCCAGCCAAAATCTGACAAGGCAAAAATAGCTTGTTTCGATTGCTCTGCGAACCGAGCGCCGATAAGGTCTGTTGCATGGCAAATTGCTTTATGTGTTTTATGCAGAACAATACAGCAGATAGTGTTAATAGCACAGAAAATGACATATTTGGGCAAATGGTATCGTACATTTTTCTTTTTATTGTCCCCTACAAAGGTATGTTACAGCTACATGGTTTCAACGTCATGTATTCAGCTTTGTGCTAATGTCTCTAAAGTGGCAATGTGATGACATGCCAAGAAAGGAGGGATGAAATCAGCGTGGGAATGACGCGTTTTCTCCTGATATTAGTTTCTGCACTGCAGCACGTTTTGTGTGTGTGCATGCTTTTTCTTAATAGCACTGATTCTGCAGCAGAGGGTCCAAGAGCGGAAAAGTGCAAGGAGGTGTGTAACCACCGTAATCATGCACACGCAGCAGGAAGTGTGTGTGTGTGTGTGTGTGTAGCACCTTCAACATTTAGAAAATTTCACACAGCGCAGTACCACAGCTTGAGCTTACTGTAATTGATTTACTGGTAGTGATACCTCAAAGGTTGAGGTGCATCAAGGTTGTTAGTATTATCCTCACACACCCACCCTTACATTTTCGCTACACATTTGTAAGCACTACATGCTCCAAACCTTAGAGAAACACACTGCATGTCGGAATTAACTTTAAATAAAGAATCAGATATAACGGTTCCAGATAGGAACAAGCACGTCCTTCCTCTTCGATGTGAGATGTCTGGTTTTAATCGGTAAATACTAGAAATACACCGACTGCAATTTTTTTTGTCCGACTTAAACGTATGACTGGCCTATTCCCTATTTTTTTTTTCTGCTCATTAATTATAAATGAAAGCATAAATCTAAGATGTGTTCAACTTTTCTTTTAATGGAAACCCCTACCCTTTATAAAGAAAGATAGCAGCAGATGCTTCTTGTGTCTGGCTCTGCACTCTTAGCAAATTCACTCTCTTTGTCAAATTCAACATATTAAGCGAGGTGATGCTGTTCTACGTTTTAAATGTGTTTAAATTTGATATGTCTGGCGTTTTCCCGCCGCCGCTCGCTTACTGTGATGAACTGGAACGCTAAAGACACTAGTATTGCACTATATAGCAAGAGACTCTTTAACGCACTTTGGAGCACAACTGAAATCTAACACGTCCTCGTCATCAGCTTGTGTCAGCACCGCTCTGTCTAATAAACAAACACACAGTTTTAAGCTGGAACTGTGTTTAAAACAGAATTAAACTGTGAATGAACGTTAGTGAAAGCAGTGCATTTTTTTTATGTGTGGCTGCATTTTGGTGCACGGGTGGCTCTGTGACCGGCACAGAAACGGTAATATGAGACTGATCACCGGCCGAATCCGATCAACGGAAACCCGTCTGATTACGGTTACTGAAAGATCGATCAGTGCATCTCTAGTAAATACCAAATAACGTCTTTAAATTACATGACATTTGACCTTAAAAAAGACATTAAACAATGTCTGAAGTAAAACCTGGATTAAAAGATTGTGCTAAAATAAAATCATTTACTACACCGTAGTAACAACCGCTTTTGTATCCCATATGGTCCATGGTGCCAAATACCAAAACCTTGTCAGTCACTGTAGTGCTGAGAATGATCCATCAACTAAATATTACCCTGTTCTGTGCTGGTCCCGCTGGGGGTTCGTGGTCATCAGAGAACTGAGTAAAATGATGCAGTATGCAGAGAAATATGGACTACAGTCTGTAATTGTAGAACTACAAAGTGCTGCAAAGTCCAAACTCTTTTTAAAGAGGGCAAGATTGGACCATATCCCATTACGGTCTGGATAATAAATAACGGATTTAGAAATTGGTTTACCTTGTCTTTATCACATTCCAAAGTTTCTTATCCATGTATTCAGGTACAGTCTAATTTCAAACTATTCAAACTATTCAACTATTAAATCATATCTAAATGTAACAATACTTTTATTCAGTATTTAATCCCTTTATGATCAGGTAAAACAGAATCATGTGACTTCATCAGTTTTTCTTAACAGCAATTTAAACAGTAACAAATATATATATATATATATATATATTGTTGGATCTTTCCTCATTTTCCCATTTAAAATATTTCAGTTATGGAATTGTTCTAGATACTGAGTCTCCTCCCCTAAATTATCCCTTTCTTTATGTTTCCTCTTATTTTTTGCTGGCTGATCGTTGTACAGATATAGCATGAAGGGAACTTGACAATTTAATATCCCCATATAACCTGTAATCTGACACAGATAAGACTAAAACCTGCACTAGTGAGCAACTCCAATATATATGCATGAATGCCCCATCCTTTTGACATTTTCAGCAGACTGGGGTGTAGATTTATCTTGCTTTTTTAATATACAGTATAGCTATTCTGTCTATCTTTAAAAGCCACACATAATATGAGCATCAACCTTAACGGGATCATTTTGGATCGACGATGCTATTATAATTCCTTGCTCTGTGATTGGACAGGATGTTTATAATAATAATAATGATAATGATAATAATAATAATAATAATAATAATAATAATAAAAAGTCAAACTTATATTGTGCCTTTCACAAACTCAAGGTCGCTTTACAAGAGAATCATACATAACAATTACATTACAAAGAGAAGAGAAGTTGCAGAGCAAATGGTAGAGACTTCCAGATTGAAGGGGCAGCAACACCGAATGAGCGACCCCCTACGGTGCTCAACCTAAACCTCGGAACTGACAGCAGTCTGGCATCAGACCATCTGAGGCTACGGGATGGAGTATTCATTTTTAGAAGATCCGAGATGTAAACAGGACCCAGGCCATGCAGTGAAATGAAAGTTAAGAGGAGGATCTTGTAATGGATACGCATGTTAATCGGCAGCCAATGAAGCCACTTTAAAACAGGCGTGATGAGTTCAAACCGTTTTGTGCCAGTTAGAATCGTGGCAGCAGGGTTTTGTACAATTCGAAGGTATTGTAGTGACTTTGATGGTAGCCCATATAGCAATGAGTTGCAGTAGGCCAGTCGACAGGTGACAAAGGCATGAACCAGTGTCTCCCCAGATGTAATGGATAGTAGGGGATGGATACAAAAGATGTTACAAATGTGAAATAAAGCCGATTTGATATGCAGTTCAAAACAAGATAGGATATTGCCAAAAGGGAGAATAGTAGATAGTAAAGAGAAGAGGACCGAGGACAGAACCCTGAGGAGCACCATGTTCACCAATCGAAATAAACTGGTGCCAGTCAATCAGTCAAATATGAGTGGAACCAGGAAAGTACGGACCCCACAATACCAAGCCCAGAGAGCCAATCAAGGAGAATGCTGTGTCAAAAGCAGCGGTGAGATTGAGGAGTAGCAAAACTGAAGCTCGACCTGAATCAGCAGCTAATAGCAAATCATTGACTACGCATAACAGAGCAGATTTATACTAACTCAGTATATATACATACCCTTAATTATCCGACAACTGCAGAAAACCTGATTTTGACATGACTCAGGCTCAGTAATCAGATTTGTGCTTTTTTTGTGACAAGCCAATAATCTCACAATCCTGAGTTTCTAATATTAATTCAAAATTCCTCATTTTCTTGAGTATATAAAGCCTTTCCCCCAAAGCGTTCGATAGCCATTTAGCGGTTTAGGATTTAATTCCAGAGGTGCCAGATCCCACCTGAGAATCCTCAACCTGGTCAATGGAAATAAGACTAAAAAAAGTGGAATAAGCAGTACAATCAGACCTGGCAACCGTGTTTTTTTCTGCTAGATGCTCTGCGCACACTGCCAAATCTGGTAACTGGTGTACATGCTATTAGTACTCCGATTACTGGGGTAAATTCCAGCACTCTTTATGGGATTTCCTAATCTGATTGCTAGATTAAAGTATGCTCTGTGCATGACCACTTAAAAAATATCACATATCTGCAGAAATCCATTTATTACCTTATTATTAAGTGCACGCATACGCACTCAGTGTATTTAGCTTCTAAACCCCCCCCCCTTTACCTTAACCTGCCCCAGAGCATGTTTGACATGTAGAGTAGGTATCCATGGTGACCTACATAGCTATGGCAACATGGTATGGTATGGTATGGTATGGTATGAACAAGACAGGGTTTAACTCAAATATATCTTGCTAACCCTGTGCTAAGTGCTTGAAAATTAACTAAAAAGCAAGACACAAAATCCTACACAAACAAACTAACCAAACAGAGAACATACTAACAAACCAACCAAGCAAGCAAGCAACTAAGCAGATAAGTCCCTAACCACATAATATCAGCCTGACAGAGCAGAAGGAATTTGAAATTTAAAAGTCTATGCAAATTCATCTCATCAGCATAGCGGTAAAACAGTGGACCAAAGCATCTCATTATAAAAGCTTTGCATGTCTAAAATAAAAAGAAGCGGTCTGAGAGCAAAGCCTTGGGGAACACCGCTGGAAAGGCAAAGACGGGGCCAAACCTAAATCCAGTCACAGAGACAAATTACTGTCTGTCTGTGAGACATGAACTGAACAAAGTCAGTGCGCTACAGCTGAGGCAGGTCAGATTTGCAATTCCATTCAACACTATGTCATGAATCGGCTTAACAAATGCAGCAGAGGGCTCCGGGAATCAGACACGGCCAAGTCATTTCTCAGTGACACTAGAGCTGAAAACACCTTCTTAAACTCCATAAGCAGGTTATCACAGCAAACGCTTGCTTTCAGAGGGTCTACTGCTGCACAATTTATTGAGTTTCCCTGGTCATAGAAGCTGGAACAGAACTGGAACTACGTTTTTGTGGTCCTCAGTGTTCAAATATTCGAGAAACGCAGTCAGTGTTAATGGAAGCAGACAAGTGTACGAGTGATATTGTGAAACGCCCGCAAGTGGCTGCATTGCTCTGAGTAACAAGCCGCCTAAAAAAAGGGTGGTTATTAAGAGTATGCTGAGGTTAAAAATCTTAATGGGTTTTTACATTCCACCCTCAAGTTATTCCCTTAAGTAAAAGGATGAGTTATTAAGAACCTGGAGCTCCAGATTCAAGAACATTGCAGGAATTGGCTACAATTCGAAATGAGCCGCAGTAACAAATATACAGCAGGCATAAAGCTGCAGAGACATATATATATATATATATATATATATATAAAGCCATTTGGCGCAACAATACCCTGAGCTAAAAGAAGTTGAAAAGCAGCCAAAAGCAGCAGACCAGCGAACTCTGGAGCAATGCAACAAACATCCAGCAAATTCCCCAAGGGCTGTGGAGATTCCCCACCCCATTGCCTGCTATATCACTAAGGATTTACAACCATACAGCTCAGTTGAAGGCGAGGGGTTTAAGTTCATAGTTAATACACTGGACCCAAGGTACGTCATATCATCACATAGCTTTTTTTAAAGATAAAACAGTGTCAAAACTCTACAATGAATAAAAGAAAAAAGTGGGAGAAGCTCTGATTAATGGCATGAAGTAACACTTGCGTGTGACTCCTGGACATCGAGTGCCACCGGGTCGTTTTGTCACATTTATGGCAGACTTCATTACAAATGATTGGCAGATAAAGTCGTGTGTTTTGCAGACACGAGAGATGAGCGAAAGTCACGCCGCAGCAAGCCTGAATGTTCATATGAATTTTATGTGCAATCCATTTTTGATGTAAACCTAAAATTATGCAAAAACATTTGAAACAGTAAGGAATCTAAAAGTATTGTATTAAATAAATGTTCTAATTGTTTGCATTGTCTTTTCAGCTTGTTAATCACATCATTTAAACACACCATTTGAATAGAAAAATCGTTCCAGAATCGAAAAGATTTCCCCTACAATTATTAGTTAGTCCCCTGCATATTAGTTAGTCAAAAAAGCAGTCTTTAGTGGGTACAACCAGCTGTAAGAAAGCTCCGGTGGAGTTTGCAAAGTGAAGGTCATGTGATATGTTTACAGAAAAACTCCAGCTGCTGGGGGTGCAGTGCTAGACCTGGTCCCAAATGTAGATAGTTATATTATCTGGCGTAAAAGGCTGTGCAAATTGGAATACGCACATAGTCCGATGTGGTGACCCCTAACGGGAGGAGTTCAAAGGTATTTACTATTTACTAATTTACAAATAAGGCCGTTATTACTCTTAGAATATGCACAAACCTACTTACTTACTTACAAGTATACAACTACATTACTCTATTTCATCAAGACTTACTTTCTCACCAAACATTCTCGTCACTTCTTACAGAAATAAATCTAACTGTGAACTTACTGGACTCATACCAGATGGTATACTGGAACATTATTACATTATTTATATTTGTCAGGCAGAAGCAGCGAACCAAAGTGTTATCTGTGGGTTCTCCAAAAGCTAGACATAGAAATAGAAAAAGGCGTATGACGTAAACCCTTTGTCCTGCAAAGGGAGTATGAGAAGATGATTTAGGGTTGCCTCGTAATGTTTTTTGGGGTTTATTAGCTGTGCTGACTAGGGCTGTGCTAAAACATTGATACAGCAATACATGGCAATATTTATTTCTGCGATATACTACATCAATTTTCATTTTATACAAAAATACACATTTAAAATATCTTGTGCAATAACTCATAAAAATATGGGATAATTCAAAATGAAATTTCATTTTATTTCATTACACAAGATCATAAGAAAGAGAATGAAAAGTTAACTAAAATGATTTGATTAAACAAATGAGATGCAAACTCAGTTATGGTGTATGAGTGACAAGTGACATATTCATGGGGGTGAACAGAAGCATGTCAAACTGGATGAGAGTGCCCCACATTGACTGTTCAGTGGGGTGTATGCTCACCCAAGACTGCCAAAACACCCTGACGGTGATGGGGCATGGACATGATCAGACTAATAGTTCTTGTAGGATCCTCTTCATATTCATTTTGAAATGTCCCCTATTTTTTATGAGCAGTGTTTTGACTCTTGTATTATTATATTATAATATTCATATAGTCTTCTTCTTCTTCTTCTTCTTCTTCTTCTTCTTCTTCTTCTTATTATTATTATTATTAGTAGTAGTAGTAGTAGTAGTATTATAATTATTATTATTATTGTATGCGTTTGAATTATCAGTGTTATGTAATGTATTAATTCAATTCAATTTTATTTGTATAGCACATTGTCACAAAGCAGCTTTGCACTGATGTATGAACAAGTGTCACAAATTGAATTCTTTTGTCCCTAATGAGCAAGCCAATGGGACAGTGGCAAGGAAAAAAACTCCCTGAGCTTAAGAGGAAGAAACCTTAAGAGGAACCAGACTCAGAAGGGAAACCCATCCTCTCTTGGGTAATAAACATCATTAACATTATATATAAAACATTTAAATGTATTAAATATATGAAGAGATGACTTGGTAACACCAACTTGTATTCCAGCTGTTTTTTACATTTTCAGTGAACCCCTTGCACTGGCCTACAGTCATTTCATTACTAAAACAAACGTGAATTATGCCATGCAGCGTAATAGGAGCATGTATAAGAAGGGAGGCAGCTGATGCTGTGCGGGTAGTAATCATACTGGCGATGTGGGGGCCAAACGTGCTTTGGCACCACACAGATCACCTAGTGTGAGTACACCCTCAAATCAAGAGTTGTGGCTAGTTTCGTCCTTTTCATCAAGAAGGTTATGTCTTTACAAATATAAGCTGTAACGGAATTTGTCATGCTTCTTTTCCATTTGCTAGCTTTTTTGCCATGTGGAGCTGCTTTACTATAATAATCAGCCAAATCTTTGTGCCCATGAGTTTACTCTTCCATTCGCTTTTCATAATACTGCTGAATACTGAAGCTTTAAGATGATAAAAAATTTGCCAGCTATAAACACAATCATACAAACCATGTCCACATGATAGAACTCGCTCCCCATTAAATAACAAGTTCCTCATCCTCAGTGGATTGCGAGAAATTCTTCTCCACCACCATTCCACATCAAAAGAGCCTCCTACAAATGTTTGGACACCCATCAAACCATGCTTGATTTGTTGATTTGCTTAATGAAAAGAATCCCACACAACCACTGCAGGCCGTGTCATTGTTCTGCAAATTGAAACAGACACTGGGGAAAAACATACAACAAAAGTCTGGCGTGGAAAACTTTTGCTTCGGCTCTCCAGATGATCTGCTAGCGGTTTTGTAAAGTCACAGAGCTTAATTGGCTTGGTCATGGCTCATTAAGATTTAAGACTTAAGATTTAATTTCAGATTTTAAATGTACCCTAAATAAAGGTTCGAGTTGTCACCTGCTTTCAGCGCCAGATTAGGATAATGGGCGTTTTCTATTCAACTTTGCCAACGGTGCCAATATGTCTGGGGCGACTGTAGGCAAAGGTACAGAATGGTTCATATTCATCTTAAACACGGAAACAAAACAATTCAGAACGAGGACATGATGAAAAGCTCAGTGCTGCAAATGACTCATAAAAGAGGTTAACAAGTGTGATGGAGAATTGATGCATAGTTTACAAGCCTCCTATTCATTTCCAGCACTAACACACGCCCTTGCCGCACACTTAAACGCTGAATTCTGTTTGCATGCTTGCCTGTATATGTGACAGACGTGTAGAGTTCTAGAATGTCATTACGTCAATTAATCATCATTTTTATTAGACAGACACAGAGACACATAGACTGTTTTTCGAAAAGAAGGCTCTGCTTATCACTGTGTCGGTGACAGATCCTCTTTATATCAAAGCAAACATCCCTGCCATGTGCTCCTTATCTGGCCCAATACCGAAGTGGGGGCGGGGGACAAAAAGCAGACAAATCCAAGGCAGAAATACCGCAAACAAATACACATTTATATCTCATAACTTTCTCGAGGATCAGTTATTTATATACAAGCAGGTATACTGGTATACCATTTAATTAGTGCATTACGTTCTGGAAAAAAAGGTCGTTGACTGAAATAGACCAAACATTACCATAGTACATTTTCACAAGCAAACTGCATGCAAACAATATGTAAATACATCAGAAACACCGCTGCAATAACGAGTGGAACACGACCCTCCATGCCGCAGCTCTAAAATCATCTTGACCGATTAAAAAAAAAAAAAAAAAAAGAAATTCACAGAAACGTAAATAGTTTATTCTATTTTAATACAACAGTCATCATAGGTAATGACTTTAACAGCTCACATTGTTTGTCAGTGGGAACTGAACAAAATATTATAGGTACTACATTCACAAAGCATCCATGTACAGCATTTAGTAGGTGCAATTATCCAGAGCCACCAACAACTGATTAAGACTGAATAAGACAACAGTCTAATTTAGGTTTAATCAAGCAACTGAGAGTTAAATCTCTTTCAGAAGGGAAAAAATGGTTTGTTGTCAGTGCTGGAACTTGGAGGCACTCTCACAGTAGAGGAAATGTTTATAGAACTGTTGGAGGCCCGCCACTCTTCTCATGTGTTCGCATTACAGGGTGCACCATGTAAAATAGTCAAGGTCGCTTCAGTCTGGTGTCGCGAACATGAAAATGAGTTAATTGTTCTGTGTTGGCCTTGCTAATTACTGGATGTGGTAGAAAAAGAGCATAATGAAAGTACCAGCGATTAGGTCGTGAAATTATGTCAACCAGAATCTCAAGAGAATGTCTTCAGCATCTTGTTGAATCCATGCCATGAACAAATGAGGCTGTTTTGTGAGTGAACTAGGCCTTACACAATAATAGCATCATTTTGCTAATAAAGTTATTGTGCGTGTTATGTGTGTCCAATTACTGAGCTCAGCTCTTTTAGCTTGTACACTCACTTGCAGCACATTCCTAATAGGAAATATTAATTTCTGGAGTCTCCATTGGCAAACAGTGGTAGTAGAATGAGATAAGCACTGAATAAGCAGTGACTCTCTATATGACGCATTTAGAGGTTTCTGCTTCAGATCAGTTCATTAACCGATCTGTCCCGTTGTCCTAAAACAAAGTCCAAAAAGAAATGGTTTACCAGCTTTGATTGAATACTTGGCTGGCCTGCATAGAACCTTGACCTCAACTCATCAACAGTTGCAAGTGCAATGGAATGCCAAAGGTGAGCCGGGGCATACTGTCTAACATTATAAACTCAGCCATGTTCCAAAAAGAACAAAGGCTTTCATAGCTGTAAAGGTGGAGGACAAACTCCATGTACTAATATCCATTTTAATGTCATTGTTTTCACAAACTTTTGTCCGCATAATGTACATTTAAACACAATACACACATGCTTATACAATTTAATGTTATACAGAAATACTTAAAAAATGTGCACAATGCCCAAAATGGCCACAGGCACTGCTTTGACATCTGAGTACAAACATATATTACATTTTACAAACCATACATTTTGCAAATAATTACATTTATTATTACATAATTAGTTCGTCATCCCCTTTACATTTTTGCTCTTCATTCATTCATACAATTTATTATCTTCCGCTTAATCCACATGGGGTCACAGGCCAGCTGGTGCCCACCCAGCAACTCTGGGCGCAAGGGCAGGAACAACCCTAAACGGGCGCCGACCCATTGTAGGGCGCCCACACACACACACACACACACACACACACACACACACACACACACAGTCACACACTAAGGGCTACTTTTAGAGACACCAATTAACCTAACATAAATGAATTTTACAGTTCGTATTGCATCTTGTACAATATACTGAAGTTGGCTTTATTTGAAAATAGGGAATGATGCGGAAAAACCAATTTCGGCCAAGTCATTAAAAACACATCAAACTTTTCTAATCAAAATCACTGAAGATGTTCACAGTCCGTAGAGAATAATAACAATCACTTGAAAATTAAAATACACCTAAGAGTGTTCAATCCCACAGGAAATCAATTAGTTGCTTCCTCAGTGTTAGTTTGCATTATCGGATCACAGATGGGAAGGGGAATCTGATTCCTCTGCACATCTGCTTGGACTGGATTTTGCCTCGCTTGTAAAGTTACTTTGGATAAGAGCATGTGTGCAAAAGCACACCGGAAAAACTGTTGCTATTCGTTTCGCATAGAGGCATGCCGAAGGATCTGTGAGTGGATTTGATGAATATCAAGCTGCTCCACAAAACTAAGTTTAAGTGAATTATAAAGTATTTTAGAATACTACCTGATTAATACCTGTGGTGTTTGTGATGGGATTCGTAGATTGAGAAGAGGCGGTACAGTGCAGTGACTGTCTCGTTCGGTGTGTGAAAAATGGCAGATGTTCATGATTTTCACAAAGGGGTAATTACATTTAGGAGTGCCAAAGGCCATAGTGTGAAAGAAGGAGCTAAATTTGCAGGTGTATCGAAGCTTATGGTCATATGGGTCTGCCATCAACAAAATTTTTGTCAGAATTCATGGAGTTATTATATATATTATATATAAATACTCATACTAACAACATTAATATTAATTCCTGGCAGGTACAGTACTAAAAATATATTCTAACATAACGTAAGAAAATATGTATTATAAAACAGGAAACAGGAAAAAATAAACTAAAAAGCTTTTTTATATAACTAAAGAGTTTTTTTATTTCTTTTAGATATACACCAATCAAAAATAAGCCACATCTCAATTAAATAAAAAAATTATAAATATATAACATATAAACTGGCAGTCTAAAGCAGGGCTAAAGTGATTTATTCCGCTTCTGTTGCTTCAGATTAGGGACAAAAACAAACAGATCAGCGCTCACGCAGTAACTCGTGTTCAACACTTCAAAACTCACGAGGCATTTAGTTGAATTGATAAGCATTATGTAAACAGAAAGGTGTTTGCTCTCTTTTTTCTAACATTCAAACTAATCGTTTAGAAATAACTTGTGCAAGTACTGTCTAGTGTTTTTCGGAACGTGCTCTTTTGCTTTACATTTTTGGCAGACACAAGACAAACTGATTTAAAAAATAAATGATGAAATGACTACACAACTTTGTAATTGTAGTCAATTATTTTAGTTCGCGTCATTGCAATTTTACATAGTCCCTGTTACAGGAGTGTGTATGTGTGTGTGTGTACAACAATAAATGATTTGCCTGCCAGTATCACTGATAAGCTTATGTAGGCAGATGTATGATATTATACACCTCATTTTTCTTAACCGTTATGGATGGACTATCAGTTGTCTCTCCTACATCTGCATGATTACAGCAATTATACATAGAGACGGAACAAAATGTCTGTCCGTAAACATGAGGTGGGGTAAAAAAATGAGGTAAAAAAAAAAAACGCTTTTCAGTAAAATGGGATTCATATCAGACAGACAGTCTCATGCCAAACTTCAGGAAGCTTAAACATACACATGGTTTCACCCCATCGGCTTCAGACAAAGGGGTTTAAATAGCAGAGAGCGTGATTAAGAAACTGAGACAGGAGAGATTAATCGATACAGTGGATGCAAAGTAATTAAAAGTATTGTTTTCTTCAAAGTGCACCTCTCAGATACAGGTATGCTCATGCTCATGTCGAAGCACACATCAGCAATAAAAAAAACCTGTTGGTTGTGGGGAATCATCTCCAAAGATAACATTATGCGTCATTATGTATCAACCCTTAGGTTTCGGTTTCAGCCCGGTGTTTCAGCCAAGATTTCTTTCATTGCATCAATAATTATCCGCTCACTTTCCGGCTTTTTAACACAAATACCTAATCCGCCAATCAAATGGTATTAACTCAATGCATTTAGGCATTAAGATATGATCAACACTACACGCTGAAGTTCAATCTGAACGTCACAAAGGGGAGCAAAAGTGATTCAAAGTGACTTTGGATATGGCATGATTGTTGGTGTTCGACAGGCTGGTCAAAAATTACTGATCTACTGGGATTTTCACACACACCCATCCCTAGGGTTTCCAGACAATGGTCTGAAAGAGAGACACTTTTTTTTGCTGAGCAAAGATGTCTTATCGGACGGTCGGTACCGGTTCGAGACGATTTCTTTGCATTTCTTTTTAAGCCTCATAGGTTAGTCAACCACATACAGACACAGAGCACGACCTCGTCGTGTATCAGTGCTCTAAAAAAGCGAAGCACACAAAGCACAATGCAATTTGAATGCTGAAAAAAGTACCAGCAACTACGGCTACAAGGGAGTAAAACCGAACAATTACAGTAATCTCAGTAATTATTTAACACGCAAAACAAAAGTCTTTGGAACTGCAACTGCATTTACTGCAGCTACTGTTCTCGAAAGCCCCAGGATAATATAATGCATCAAGCGAGCTGTGTACATTTCGTAATTGAGCACAGGAGACTGTAAAACAACCATCATACAGGAAATAAGCAGCGTCTAACAAAACAAGTCTCCAGGCTGCTGTTAAAAGTCCCACACACTCTTCTGCACTGAGAGTCTCAAAATCCAGATGGGGCTCCGGAGAGAGTCATTGACGTGGAACAGAGAAAATCAATGCAATCAATGGAACCAGGATCAACAACAATCATACATGAGACACCATGCACACACACATCGCCAGGCACACACATACGCAAGTACACTGATCGGTAAATTGTCAAATCGTGTTGGTCATCCAGGTATAACGTTGCTTAACAATTACATTTCTAGACTTGTAATAACGTTGTTATGGGTTTAAATTTCCTTGTAATAAGTCCATTGCAAATTTAATGAAAGCCTCAGACCTCTCTAGAGCAAATGTACCTAATCAAGCAAGTCATGAACACTTTAATGTCCTAACAGAAAATACACGGCTGAGAGAGAGCGCTCAGGAGAAGTACTCCAAGCGAAAAGAGGTGGAATTCCAACCGGTCCGACCTCCTGCACTATAACTGGGCTTTACTGCTTACTCAAAAGTTGACTGGACCCTAGAAATGTACCACATCACGGTAGCAACCACTTGGTATGACATATTTTTATTTCCCCATGGTATTCTCTATCAAAACCAGACAAATCAAAACAATCAATAAAACCAGTCACAACAACGATCACATACAGGCCATCCCAAACTACCTTCTGAACTATGGGTCAGTATATATAAGAAATGAAATCATAAATAAATAAAGCTAATGTAAATAAAGCTAAAATAAAGTTTTGTGGACGACACACAAAGGCCAACAGACGACACTGAAAGTGTTTAAAAACTCATTAAAAACTGTAAAGAGTAATATATTACAGAAAAATATGTACTGCATAACATACTGTCAACATACTGCACACTTTAAATACACCTTAAATACACACATTTTCTCTTTTAAACAAGTGAAAATCTTTTAAAAATAGATGAAAGCCAGCAGACAACACCAAAAGGCTGGGAACGTCGACATATCTTAAAAGCTTATTAACTTTTTGTATAATGTTATGTATTCAATAGCAGCCGCAATGTGGAAGGGATAACTATTTTTCTGAGCGGAAGCACTGAACACATGTTGATCTTCTCTGGAATTCTCAGCCAGACAAATCAAAGCAAAACAATAAAACCAGACGCAACTAAATGATCACGCACAGGCCATTGTGAACAACTGCTGCACTGCTGGCTAGCTGGTCGATCAAAGTGCTCAGAAGTGACATGTTGTTACCTTCTGAACTACTGGTAAAAAGGTCATACATAAAAAGCTGCTGAAACCCAATGCGAAAGTGTCCACATCACACAACACGTGAGAGTAACCATTAGTACCACAACATATTTAGAACAGGAAAAAGTCTGCAAATCTAAACAAATGAAACCGAACGAAACACAGGTCATCCTAAGCTTGCGCTACCCCCTGCACCATGACTGTATTCATTCTTACTCAAAAGCTGAACAGACACAGACGCGAATAATCAGATAAACGCAACATGCACTTAATAATCCAAACATAAACAGATTTGTACTGGGTATATACCCTATGCTACGATTTTCTCTGCACGCCCATGCAAATGTAACACAAGTGTGTCACCCGGTTGCCAGGTCCGCTTTTTCTAACAGACTTTACCTTTAAGATTGTTTCCATAGGCCTGTTTTTCACCTCTTGGGCTCTGGCAACCCCAGAATTAAACACAGCACCCACTAGGTTTTAAGTTTATGTCGCATCCTACTATGAGATTACTGGCTGGTTGAAAAGTATTCATTGGATTACTGACAAAATCAGACCTTCTGAAATAATAGGATTATAAATTGCATTCAAACGGATGAAAGGGATCGTCTGCGTCGCAGTAGAAAACGCTGTACAATCTATAAATCTAAATAAATAATGAACCTAGACTCAACTATGCTTATTGGACATTAAGGGATTGTACGCATCACAGAGGCAAACAATGTATTTTAAAAAGGTCAAAAGTACATATTAAACAGCTGAACCTACTAATGACTATGAACTAGGGTTGCACATCAGTGTGGTTCCTGTTATAGCCAATATAAGAATCTATAAACACGTAACAGATCAGCAAGCGCCCTAACAAGAATAACATTACAGCATCTGCCGCTCCTCTGCACTCCTGTAAACCCGAGACGGTGAAAGTAAGCCTGTGGACTCTCTGTGCTCTCAAGTGGAGGAGTCTGAAGCACCAGCAGCAGTTGCCGTTTAATGATAATGCATCTCCATAGCTATTCAAACACAAACAGAGCTGTAAAAGAGCAATAAATGCCTACCTGCAGTTGGGTGGAGGATCTAGAGTTATTTCAGCCAGCTCCTTCTGGATTCTAGACGAGAATGAAAGAGAAGCAGAGAGAGCGAGAGGGAGATTAGTGCACGTATGTGCGTGCGCGTGTGTGTGCGCGCGCGTGTGTGGGTGTTTGTGTGGGGGGTGTGTTGGGTGTAAGAATCGGAGTGCCCTCCAACTACATGCCTCGGTCCTGCTAACATGGATGCTTCTGCTTTGTTCTCTGAATAGAATCTGAAATCAGGAAAGAACTTCTGATCCTGAGGACACACCCCCAGCCCCAGGCTCCAACCCTGGCTCTTCTGTTCACTTTAAGCACAAAAGGTTCCATTTAATAGCTTATATGCAAATGAGGCTGGACAGAAGGGGGGGGGGCAGCAGTGACAGAAGCGCCAAGAAGCTGTCACTAAAGAATAAGGAATAGTGTGTGGGGGCAGGATTTGGGTTGTACTAATCGACCTTTCTTCCCACACAGGCATGCAGCCCTTTTTAAACACGCTCTTCAAAGCTAAATCCAGTAACAAGTGGGTTTCTTCTGAGGACTATGAACAACAGTGACCCATGATTAAAGATTTTGCTAGGTCTATGTCCATATCCGTTCAAAGTCCGTTAATGTGTTCATCTTCAGTAACTGCTTTATCTTAGTCTAGGTTGTGGTGATTCATGGGCACATGACAGGGATTCACCCTGGAGAGGGTGCCACTCTGTCACATGGCACTCACTTACACTGGCTCATGCTTACAGCACTTTAAAGCAGTCAGTCCCTCGATCACGGAAGGTCTGAGTAGCTTGAGGTAACCCAAGCACAAATGGTAAGAACAAGTCAAACCAAGAGGATGGTGGGAAGAACACAGGGACATCGAACCTGGGACCCTGAAACTGTACACCACATTATGATATGTACATCAGTGACACGAATGAGCAAAAATGGAGGCATTTATTTATCTAGGCCATTTAACAGCAGACATTCCCACAAAGCAGTTTTACAGATATCAGAGCTTAGCTCCAAGAGCCAGATTAGGGAGTGGAAGAAACCTTAAGAGAAACTAGGAACAAATGGAGAACCCATTATTTTTCCTTGCCACTGTCGCCCTGAGCTTGCTCAACTTGGGATTGGCCTTTTAGATAATTGTATTACTGTAAAGCTGCTTTGAGACGATGCTACATTGTAAA
>JAUZST010029638.1:0-29545 GCA_034779995.1 Parotocinclus haroldoi | reverse complement strand
ATATATATATATATATATATATATATATATATATATATATATATATATATATATAGATTACACAGCATGATAATCATGCTTTTCAAGTGCTGTTGCCACTGTTGTCTGTGTTTGCCCAGTTTCAAGATGTCCTATGACTCTCCAAGCTTGCATTCAGGCAAATTGTGTTGCAGAGATATTGCAAGGGTTGGAACATTGCAGAATGTGCACTTTCAAAATCAGGGAACATTCAGATACTCCAAAACTTGTTGTTTATCCATCTCCTTTGCATAATAGAACAACTTTATTTGACTTGTCATTTGCTTTTAATTAAAAAAACTTAAATGCTTAAAAATGTGACTTACTTTCCTCTGAAAAGGTCCTAATGGCACATTGCTGTATTTTCTATGGTTATTGTGAATTTTGTATTGTATATTCAAATAAAGTCTCATGCCATCTGTCATCTTTCATGTCTCTTCATTTTCAGTTCCCGCTTTCTGTTTTAAACAAAGTAAATACTTGTCATTATCTGGACCATACAGCCAGAAAACAGTTTAGCTTCCAAGTCCATCAAACCTAACAATCTTTCTTACTGTGATCACCATTAGACTTTGGTGTTTACGAACCTGAGATTTCATGCGCCACATGAGCAAGACAAGGGAAACATTAATCACGTTTGGTAACAGGACATGACTAAAGAGGCGAGTGAAACATTTATGCAGTGTCTCATACTTTAGTAATAAACTAACAGCCTTATATGATATGAGACGTTCATTTTTTCAAACGGTAGCTGTGTATATCAAATTGAATCTCAATTAATTGTTTGACATCTCTTTCTACAGGCCCCTCATTTGTAATTCCTTCCATGGTGCAGTGTGGTTTATCCTACCTGCCAGAGTGGTCTCAATTCCCCCATCACAGACCAGTTGTCATGGCAACCTGCTCAGTAGCTGTCATCCCAAGGTTAAGAGCCAATAAAACAGAGAAATACTGCAATTACTACATAATGTGTATACACACCCACACACACACACACACACACACACATCTGCTTTCTTCTTTATCTTCTCTATTGTGTACTGCTATAGGGGTAGGTACAGCCAACAAAGAACGAGAGTTACTAGTTACAGCAACTCAGCAAATAAAAACAGTGAATGACATGGACTCATATCAAATTTTAACTACACTTTTGCATCAAGAGAGCACAAGTTTGTTCCCTAATTGGAGAATAATACAGAATAACAGATTTAAGCAATGAGCATATTCAACATTGTATAATGGCAATGAAGTGTTTTTGCTTATCCTTTAACAATCCAATGCAAACATCTGACACCTGACACTAGTAGGTAGTCCTAATAGGCCCAGGCAGTGATAGGTGACTGGAATAGAGGGAAGCAATGTGAGATGTTGTTGTAGAAGCAGTATATTGAGAAGAACCCCATATGAGGAATGATTAGATGGCATTATTGGGCACAAGCACTCAGGCTCATTCCGCTCCTTAATCCATCAGCAAGAGCTCAGTTCTGATCAAATTATTGATTGACTGCAACAGACTGATATGGGAAAGTGATTGCTCTGGCATTTTGGTTGTGTTCTTATATTTGCTAATTCAAATTTTAGAGGTTACAAAGAATACTTTAGTGAGATTTTAGTATTCAAGCATTGTTCGGAATTACAATAATTTGTAATTTATGTTTATATGCCTGATGGTCTTTATTTTTATAAGGTATTGCCTTTAATATTTTGACCAAAATAATTCTGTATCTATTTTGAAATTCACTCAGTGGCCACTTCTTCATCTACCACTCATACTTAAGCACAGTTATGGATTAATCAAAGTTCTAGAAACACAATGAAGGTTTTCTACCTTATCCCAAAGGCTTTGCTTTTATATCTTTACACAGTATTCATTTGAAGTTTTAATTAGAAAACTCAAAACTATAAAAGGGTAAAAATGATCAGAAACTGCTTAGACACTGGAGGCCATTCACGTGCTTAATCAATATTAAGTGATCTAAAGACTTCCAAGAAAAACATGCCGCACTAATAACACAAGCAAAGACTGACACATAGGTGGTATGGCTCTGTGGATTTCTGCTGTTTAAAACTAATTTCGTTTTTCCAATTTCAATCTTTCATTATAACCTTTCTGCAGGCCTTTGACCTTTAATGTTAACAGTGGCCACATAGACCTGTTCTTAGCTAAGTGGAATCTGACATGGTCATCTAATGCTGTAGCCCATTTATTATATGGTTCAGTGCACATTGTGTGTAGTATAGAAACAATATGTTGTATGTTGTTATTACAGCATTTGTCGACTTTCTGCAAACTTAAGTACTTTTGGCCTAGTGTATAAATAAGACTGAGCATGAACATAAATCGAAGGAACAAAATAATGTAACAACCTCATTGAAGAACGCCGTGTATTTTGGAGGATGTTAAGCCATATCCAAGGAAAATATCTGCTTTTTCAATTTTCATATTATTGTGAATAGATCATAAAAGGTTAGTTTCCATCTTGTAACCTGTTCTGCCACTTCAGACGAGGCTCACCACAATAAAAAAAATGAACGAATTAATTAATTAATTTTATAGTTGACATGCAGTTAATAGGTAATAGTCTCAGTCTATAGTTAATTCGTCTCATACACCTTTTCAACAGAAGTGTTTGTAACTATATATATTTTTCCCTTTTAGTCAGTCTTTTATGCTGCTTCTGTTATTTTGTCCATATACAATCTGTATGCTGCATTTACTGCCAAACAGCTGTGGGTGCCAACATTTGTTCGTTGTCATTAGTGTGGCCATGGGAAAGATAAACAGTAATAAACATTTTATTGTAATAATTTAGGGTTAAAAGTAAACCATGTATCATAAATATCTGATATATGTAAAGTATAACTCAGTTAAATTTAAAATTGGACTACAGCAAACGTGAAACAGAGCAGAGAAAACAAAATTGAAGCGCTAACTGAGAAATTGATAATAATAAATGATTATTTTCCTGCAACAGTATACTTCCTGGAGTTGTTTGGCTGTCTATGGATCACACGCCCTCATCTGCTTTTTGGTTATGGTAAGGCTGATTAATTCTTTTTTGGTGGGTCATTTATCTGCAGGGCAGGGCCTGTCTCTTATTCACTCTGAAGCCATCTGTGATAAATTACCATTTCTCCTCCACCTCCACCACAGAAACCTCTTCTTAGCTAAGTGCTTTTGATTAGTGACTGTGTAAAATCATTTATATATTTTTATATGGAATCTAATTTAGCCTTGTTATCAACATACAATTTCATTAATGTAGGCATATTAGTTGAAGACAGCTGTGTTCCAAAATAGACTGAATTTGAGAAATTTATTTTTGTATTAATTACTAAAATTATCAGTTAACTCTACGCATTGTTAATTAAAGCAAATAAGAGGTCTTGACAGCAAATTCATAATAACATTTATTTACTGCTTTATTTTAAAATCCATTACATAAACAAGTGTAAATTGTAAGAGGTTAATATTTTCCTTATTTCTTATATTTATAATGCATGGAATGACATTGAGAGAACAGCTAACAAGCTGCAGCGTCCCTGTTCTGATGTGGTGTTAAGTGAAAGAGATTGTCGAATGTTTGTGGTTTTAGTGAATGATGCAGCACTGCTGAAAAGGTTTATTGGCTCCTTTTGGACAGTGATCAATCGATGTTCATGCAGATCGAATGCTTGCCCAATCAGACTGCCAACAACAAGTCAGGAAACAACATTTTTCAGTTTTGTCTTAACCAATAATCCCTGACATATAAACTGCTAATTCATTTGAGCATGTCCTTTGCTTTTTGTACACATTAGATGCTGGTTTAGTGGGAAATGTTAAGCATTCTACAGGTATCTTTAAAGGGAATAGAAAGGGAATATAATAAAGCTGTACAAAACTCACTGTACATTTCTGAGGATCAAGTTATGAGGGTCACTGTTTTCTCCCCATTTAATAAGACCACATTGCTGTATTGTCCCTCGTATCACTAGTACGGGTGACCGACTGTTGTATGCGATCGCGCCACAACAAAGGCAAGATCGTGATCACCATAAGGTGTGCATTGCAGGATTGTAAGAATGAATTTTGCTTTCCAAAATGAACATTACTGCCCATCTGTAGTTTGCTGAAGATAATGTAGATAAGCCAGTCTGGAAAAAGAAAAGAACCACTTTCTAACACAAGACCCTATAGTGGTGGTAGTGGAAGGTTGGGCTCATTTTGCTACTTCTACACCAGAATCGCTTGCCATCACTGATGGAACAATGAATTCTGAATTATACCACCAAATTCTAAATGAAAGTGTCAGGACATCTGTCCAAGGACTGAATCTCAAAGAATGTGAAGTCAATGGTTCTAAGAAAGTCATTCTACCAAAGAACAGTTGAAGAAGAATTCAATTAATGCTTTTATAATGGCCAAATCAAAGGTCTGAAATAATTCCAATCGAAATATTGTGGAAGGACCACAAGCAGATATGTAATAGTTTATCTTCATCTTCAATAAATAAATTAACAAGTATAATATTTGTCTCATTTGTTTAATATTTTAATAAACTTTATACATTTTTACCATTATGATGCTCTGCGATTCTTACAGCTGCTACTATCATGCAACATAATATTAAACAGATGTAAACTGCCCGAAAATGTACATTTCCTAACTGATATGATATACATCTAAATCACATCAACATTATTTCTAAAACTTGATAAAACTATCAATGACTATCTTTTCACATCTGGTAAACTTGTGCATAGGAACACTGTAAATAAACACAGCAAAAAACAAGGAAATTCAGAAAGAACAAA
Source organism: Parotocinclus haroldoi (assembly GCA_034779995.1). Lineage (NCBI taxonomy): Eukaryota > Metazoa > Chordata > Actinopteri > Siluriformes > Loricariidae > Parotocinclus > Parotocinclus haroldoi. The sequence goes on along the minus strand of JAUZST010029638.1, from coordinate 24,730 downwards.
GAATGTAGACAAGATGCTTAAAGACCTCACACAACAAGGGAACTTTTCTGAACTCAATACCCAGACTTTTTTCTAGCAGCTAGGAGCAGCAAACAAGGTTAGTGTTAGTGAATAAAAAATAACAGTGTCCGTTACGAGTGCATGACGTGCTGACTATCAAACGACAAAGATGTACATTTGAAGAACTCAGGCTGAGAGTCCATGGCCAGGAACTGACAGGCAGGACTTTCATTTTTGGTATATGTTTCTGTAGGTGTGACTGAACCAATTCGAATGCCAAAGCCAGAAGAGGAGGTGCTGTAAAAACAAACAGACAGCAACACACAAATGTGCACAATAGAATTAACATAAAATAATTCACACAGTTTAAATCAGGGTCAATTTCAAATCCTGTTAACTCATAATTCTACAATATCTCAATTGTGTAAAGACAATAATGGAAAAAAAAACTCCTTTGCTGGCACAACATCAGAATATCTGGAGTAATTATTTTGAACATGTTCAAAAGTTGTAAATAACTTTCAACATCTACATTTTGTAATTAATGCAAGGTCATGCCACCTGACACTACTGAGGTAGTGAAATTAAGTACTATGTTTAAACCAAATTGATTTTAAGCAAAAAGCTATAAAACAATTAATACAACATTTCTTAATTGTAAAATACATTGCAAAGGTACATAAAATGGTTTCATTTAATTATTTAAAACACCATGGTGGCTCGGCAAACAGCACCACTAACTCACAGCAAGAAAGTCCTAGTTTCAACAACAGGGTGGAGCGGCCTAGGTCTTATTTGTGTGGAGTCTTCTGGTTCTTCGTGGGCTTACTCTGGGTATTTTTGTTTCCTCCCATAGTTCAAAGTTTAAATTATAAGACTGAATTTTTATTGACTTGAGTGTGTATATTTACTACAAATCTCGTGATAATTGTGCATAGATATACCCTTCTATGTGTCTCTGATAGCAATGTCAAATAATCAAAATAAACAAAATAGCATGGGTGGTGATAATGAGATATATTAACAATGTTTTTAACATGACCTCTACAAGACCTCTGATATCTTGCCATGTCTGAAGCCAAGAGTCTGTTACCAAGAGCTCAGCAGCAGATCCTACAAGTCCTGTGAACTGAGAGACGGGAGTCCCATAGATCAGACTTGATTTGTTCTGCATATCCCATGCACAGTTCAACTGAGTTCTGGGAAACACCTTGAACTTTTTTTTTTTTTTTACTTTTCTTTATGAAAGTAGGTGGTGTAGTTGTCACATTAACATTTAAATTAAAATGCCAGGACCCAGGGTTTCCCACTTGAACATTTTCCAGAGCTGCATGCATGCTTATTCACATCACTGGGCATGTGTTTTAATGTAATGGCTGGTCAGTGTTTGTTTGTTTTGTTTACTTGTATATTTAATGTTGCATCAGCATCAGTGGTTTTACATGTCAGGAGCAAGGTTACATCAATACTAGTCATACATATTCACAATGAGCAACTTGCCAATTTAGAGCAACAAATTTACCCATTTCATGTCTTTGTGATGTGGGTAAAAACTGAAGTACCTACGGAAAACTCATGTGGACACAGGAAGAACATACAGTTTTGTTCAAAAGTTTACATACCATGGCAAAATTTGTATTTTTTTGGCCGTTTTTCAGAGAATATGAATGATAAAACAAAAACTATTCTGTTATCCATGGTTAACGGTTCAATTTATTATTGAACAACTGTATTTGCCCTTTTGAAATCAAAATGACAACAGAAACTACCCAAATCACTGTGATCAAAAGTTTACATATCTTAGTACATACCCTCTTAATACTGCCATTTAGCCATTTAAACCTGCATGTGTAAATTTGTGTGCATGTTATAATGCCAAAACTTTCAGGGCAAGTTTTTCAGGGCATTACTTTTGATCAGGGTGATTTGGGTGGTTTCTGTTGTCATTATGATTTAAAAAGGGCAAACACATTATTGTCTTGTATTATTATCTGCTAATAAATGGCTTCACCAAACCACAATCAATGAATAAAAGAACAAGTTTTTTTTCATTATAACTCATGTTCTATGAAAAACGACCAAAAAAATTACAAATTCTGCCAGGGTATGTAAACTTATGAGCACAACTGTATAAATATTAACAATATTAATAATTTAATTTCAATAGTGATGGAAATTCTTCGAATATATGAATATTTAACAGTTAATTCTCCAAACTGTTTCACTAAATAGCATAAATGCAGTTAATTTTTATATCAGGTTTACACACCAACCTTTCAAAGTCTGATTCACAGGAGCTCTTGCTCTCATCCTCCTGAGGGATGTGCATGTCATACACACTGCACTGGATTGCCTGAGCTACAGTATAGCGTGTCTGACCCTGCACACATGCCTTCATTTTAGCTATGCTCAACCTGGACTGCAGAAACAGGTGCAGATGGCTGTCTGACAACAGCAAGGGCATCTTCAATACTCTACACAAACAGTACAAAAATACAAATAACTACATCATATTTAAGTATCTTCATAAGTGAACAAAGTAATTGGTTATGTAAATGTAAATCAATTACTGAAAAGCATGCCTACTTTACGAAAGATACCTGAAGTTAAATCATAAACTAATCAGTCATCCTGTAAATGGAAAGGTTTTCATAAGAAAAACCTTGTGGGAAGGACTGCAGCTGAAACCATGGCCACATCCCAATTAAAGTATTTGATGCTTGATATTTGACTTGATTTTGCAAGTTTTCTCACATACAAGAAATAGAGAGGTCTGTAAGTTTTTATCGTAGTTACACTTCAACCTTGGGAGACAGAATCTAATAAAGGAAAACATTTTATTGCATGAAATTAGAATTAGATACAGAAAAACATACATTTGGTAGAGAAACCTTTGTTTGCAATTACAGAGGTCAGATATTTCCTCTAGTTCTTGACCAAGTTTGCACACACTACAGCAGGGATTTTGGCCCACTCCTCCATACAGATCATTTCCAGATCTTTCAGGTTTCTGAGCTGTTGCTGGGCAACATTGAGTTTTAGCTCCCTGTAAAGATTTTCTATTGGGTTCAGATATGGAGACTGACTAGGCCACTCCAGGATCTTGAAATGCTTCTTACAGAGCCACTCCTTAGTTGCCCTGGCTGTGTGTTTCAGGTCACTGTCATGCACTGTCATGGTCTTGGGCATGGTGGAGAGGCTGGAGTGTGACTGATTGAGTGTGTGTACAGGTATATTTAATACAGGTAACAAGTTCAAACAGGCCCAGTTAATACAGGTAATGAGTGCAGAATAGGAAAGCCTCTTGAAATGCAAAATAATTATTTAAAAAATTATACAATCATATCGAAATCACATCCATTTTAGATTGACTCTCACAGTAGAAGTATACCAACAATAAATATTACAGACCTCTCTATTCTTCGTATGTGGAAAAAACGGCAAAATCCGTAGTGTATCAAAAAAGTATTTTCCAAACTGTATACCCATCATGCTTTACTGCTTATTATCATAAATGTCTCACAAATAAAATATCAGCATGTTTTTCTACACCAGCCACTAGATGCTAGGGCTAACGGTGGATTATTGGAAGTGTAAATGATGGAAAGCAGTTATACCAAAAAAGCACAAATAACTAGAAGTGAGCAATATAAAATTAGCACATAAAACTGACAATAAATTGGCAAACATACCCCTTTAGAAACTTATGCAGTCCCTCCATTCGCTGAGTAATCTGTAATGTGTTGTTGAGGCTGAAGAAAGGGTTGGCAGGAGGGAGTTTTGGCAACTGGCTGAGAGATGTATACAAAGAGCACACAAAAAGTCAATCTGCCATTAAATTATGCTTTTAGAACCCAGTGTCTAAATACATAAAGTTCATTAATAAAGCAAACAAAGTGGTATCACAAAGTTTACTTACACGAGCAGAGCACTGTCCTGCAGTTTCTGACGGAGCCACACAAACTCACTGTACCGCCTTCTTACATAGGATGTCTTCTTAGAAAAACACATGCTATTAGTCTGTACAGAAGAAATAGCACAATAAAGATATATTATTATCTGTTCAGCAACTTAAATCTTCAATAAAAAAATCATTACATTAACGGTTTATAAATGTCAGCCAAGTCATAAATAAAAGGAGTAAATAAAAAAAACTAAATTTGTTTTATAGTTCAGAGCTTGTGAAATGCCTAACCAAAAGTCTTCAATTATTACTACTACATTTCTACTGATGCCTCTTGAGATGTCCTTCGTGATTATGTAGTTCACTTTTGTTTAAAGCTATATTATTGTTTCACATGTTAATAGGGGCATAACCCAACAATATCACAGAGCAACTTTCATTGTGCAAAGCAAATAAAACAATACGTCATATACATATACCTAGTCTTGAATATTTAGGCATTATATAATGGCACTTATTAATTACAACTATTGATGTTTACTTTTTTAAAGGTGATACTTGGCTTTAAGTTCATTTAATTAAATTACTTCCCATGGCATAATTACTCAGAATACCCTATAATAATAAGTTATATAGTGCATCTGGCAGCTCATTTTGAATAATAATAATATTCATATTTAATGTTCATAATATTCACACAAAATATGAAGCATGGGTGAATTAATGGTTGAACTCACATGAAGATAGATCCCATAGTCAATGTGTGTGTGCCAAAAGTCCTCTCTGTGCAGCCGAGGTTCACATACCCAAACGCTTAGAAACTCCTGCAACATAATCATGTATTTGAAGTGATGAGGCACATTTGTTTAAAATAGACAATGTACAATCTTTTCACATTTTTTATATGTTGCCTGGTCAGGGTTGCAGGAACTCCAGCACTTATGGTAAAGGGCAAAGTGCATACATGTCTGCTGACTTAACTGCAGAGTTCCAAATGTACTTTGGCATTAACATCAGCATAAGAACTAAGCACAGTGAGTTTAATGGCATGGGTTTTCATGGTGGGCAACTTTCTGAACAATGCCAAGCATAGGATGGAGCGATGTAAGAGACACCGCCACTCCACTCTGGAGCAGTGGAAATGTGTGTTGTGGAGGGATGACACGCTTGATGATCACGCTTCCCAATGTGGCAGTCTGATGGATGAGTCTGGGATTGGCAAATGCCAGGAGAGTTGTGCCTACTGCAAAGTTTCATGAAGGAGGGATAATGCAGTGGAGTATTTCCAGTTGTAGTACCAGTGAATGCCTATGGTTTTAGATTGGGATGCTATGAAAGCTCCCGTAGGTATAATGTGAAGGTGTTCCAATATTTTTGTCCATACAGTGCATGCTAAATCAACTTAACAATTACTGACCCTTTCCTGAAAATTTACTAAATATTGGCCTAATTTGAAAAATTCAACTTCAACAAAAAGGTTTCCTCCTCACAATTCAACTTTCCACCATTCAAACAACTGAAAACGTTTATTCCTTTAAAAATAACCACAGCAAAAACTGCAGGAAAAACAAAACTAAAGTAGGAAAATCCTTATGCTATTATTGAAGGTAACAGACAGACAGAATACAAGCTCAACTTTTGTTCACTGGATGAAAATACCAACTAAAGTTTTTTTTATTGGCCTACCCACAATTGCCATAATTCCAGTGCAAAGGTACATACTGAATAATGTCATTTCGTGACATGGAAAATAGCATTTGCGTATGTATGACTAGAATTTTTGAACTAAAATATACACAGGAAGTAATAAAATACATTTAATAACTGTCATTGTATGAAAAACATACCTGAACATACCTTATTCTTGTCCATCATGTCGTCCATTTCAGGGGCTTCGCTAGAAATAAGACAGACACACTATTTGTCAGAAGAGAGGTAAAGCATCTGGTTCTGATCATTCACCACTAATTATGCATCAAGCTCATTGGCTTAAATGAGTTTGGGGGAAATATTAAAGAGGATTAGCATGTAAGCTCTAAATACAGGAGAGTAGGCCATAAAGCTGAATGCTGACACGATACGTTTTGAGAGTCTTTGTGAACTGCCGTCTCCACAGATTGTGTAGGAAAGAGGGGACAAACTCCATACAAATCATCTACCCATCTTGTGATGGCTACTTCCAGCAGGAAGCAGCCAAAGCTCAAATCATCTCAAACTGGTTCCTTAAACAGGGCAATGAATTCACTGCACTCAAGTGGCCTCCATTGTCACCAGATCTCAATAAAATACAGCATCATTGGGATGTGGTGAAACAGGAGATTGGCATCACAGAAACATAGCTGACAAATCTGCAGCGACCGTGTAATGTTCTCATGTCGATATGGACCAAAATCTATTATTTCTAGCACCTTGTGAATTTATGCCAAAAAATTAAGGCAGGTTAGAAAGGAAACCAACACAGCACTTGTAAAATGTAAAATCTCTAGAGGATTTTGACTATATTGCCTACCACTCAAACAGCCAGAATCTTTTTAAGAAATTGACCACAATTGGCATTTTTATACTAACAGCCATAAATAGCATATCAACATTTAATAAAATATGATTCCTAGAGTGGCCTTTGGTTAAATAAAGTTAAAACATAGCTTATTTACTTGCTGCTAAACCTTTCCACATGACATGCAAATGCCACCTTGGCATCTCCTCGACATCATATGACTAATGGGCTACCTCCCATCTACTGTTTATTAATGCAGCCTGCTATGGATTATACTAAGTGCTTATTATTAGAAATCTAAGTCTGCAACCTGCTTCAAAAATATTCTAATACATGTAGAAAAAACCCAATGCAGGAACATGACCTGAATCTTCCGCAAGTGTAATTTAATAATTCAGTGTTTTATTCAGTAGGTAAAACCTGTGGGTCTTTGTCTGCTATCCATTATGTGAATGACCGGTGCCTTTCCATCCACAGTGGCTTCACTGCACTTCAACATACAGCAACAAGCCAATGTTCTTTGAGTACTGTTTCCACTTTGCTGATACCCTACATGGCTATCATTTCAAAGCAGCTCAAATGAGTCCTTTTAAAGCATTTTCTCCAAAAAGGTGATGTAGCTCACTACAGCTAGATCACTACATAAAATGTGAGCTTTCCTGAAGTAGCAATAAGTGCACTCCCTCCCATCAGGTATTTGATCCTAATAATGTCACTTACATATGTGACTTTGTGTCAAAGGAAATACATGTATGTAGCTGATCTCCTTTCTCTTCCCCTAGCTGTAGCAACAGGACTAGCCTTTCACAGGTAATCCTCTCCAACAGTATTCAGCTATCCAATACTAGAAACACCATCAGACGTTACCTGTTTGGCCTATCACTTGCATCAACATAAACCTTTTAAAGCAGATGTTCAGCTGACTCTTAAAATGCATCAGCATGATAGATGAGCGGAGCCATACAGGCCATTCATTAATGTCAGTGTTGTAGACTTACTGTTTAACTTGTGCTTAATCGATAGCCCTGGTATTCATGTCCAACTACATGTTTCTTTTCCCATTTTGGACAGATTCACTAAATGCAACTGAACTGCTTAGGCAACCGATCATTTATCCTAGTCACTTGTCTGTGAGTTGTATGTAAACTAGACATAGTTTAATCAGCTGAAAGGGGAATGTGTCAGCAAACAACTACAGTTAATTTACTAACACTCCTTGTCAAGCAACAATGTACATATGCATATGATATGCAGGGCAATGGAATAATATAATAAAATTATATTAAATGTCCAAGATGTATAAGATGTATAAGATACATGGCAATTTATAGGATTAGTATACATACTGTATTGAAAGTAGCAAGTCAGCACAGTTTGTTAACCCTCACTAAGTAAAAACAGACGGAAACCTGTACCTGCTCAGTCGTGCAATTGTCAAACCAAAACTGATCCAAAAGCATCCTAAGAACTGATGAAGGACTACAGGAAAACTAACACAAATTGTGCAACAAATGCAACTACATGCAATCTCTAAGTATACAAGTTGTACTAACAAAGCCAGGTCTGTGTCTGTGGGTGTCATTTGAGACACTAGACTCTTGCTTTCTGGCTTGTGGTGGAAAAATATGCTTAAATATGTCATTCAAAAAGTAAAAACAATTTAAAACATATGCCATCATGACATACAACGCCTTTTTGTCTAAAAAAAATCCATATAACGTTAAACAAAAAATCTCACGCACATGATTGGGGGTAATTAAAGTAGGTTGAATCAGCAAGGTCACCAGGAGCTAGGCCTCATACAATTGCGGTAGATAATTAATAGATAAATGAATCGGTCAGGGCGCTCAGCCACATCTTTTTTGACAACAGATTTACAGTTTCCCCTTCTTTACTGAAGGTCCAATACTGACTGTTCTACACATATTTAGCCAGAACGATGTTGTTGTTTTTTTTTCTTTAAAGTATAGTCGTGTTTCTCTTCATCAGTTGTAATCAAGACCTTTGGACAAACTTAAACAGACAATATAACTTACACAATAACAGAGCAATTGAAACAATACACGTAGTTTAAAGGTTACCGATGTGTTTCGTTTTAAGGAAAAATCCGAATTCGTGAATCTTTAACCGTATATCCAATGGCGTTGTCTCGAAATAAAGTAGACACCTCGTGTTCGGTTTTCTGTGTTAACATGCGTTGAAAAAGGTATCTTACCTTTATTCCAAGTTCTTCTAACAAGTGCCGAGGCGCTACTACAAGACTAATCCATACTGGCCGAGTGACGGTTGGGTAAAAATGAAATCTGATTTGTGTCGTATTGTGTCGACTGATGCTTTATTTAATATTAGCCGATTAGTAACCAATTTTATCTACACGATTAACATTGAAATCAAGTAACGCGCTTCAATCTGCCTATAGATATGACTGTAGTTGCCTATGATAAATAACATTTTCTAGCCTAAAATCACTTTAGTTTTGTTGAGTGCACATGTATCTGGCATGTATACTGTATGTCTGTGACTGGTGTGTTTACGCTAACAGACCTATCCTTTTGTTAAACCACTTATTTTGAAGTGAGTAAACTGATGAGAGGGGATTACTACCAACTTTGACCACTTTCACTGTTAAGCAGCCTACTGACCTAATTTTAGTCCTTCCGAGTTACTTCTCAATTCTTTACTACTAAATAACCAAAGCAAGTTTATTGTTTTATGTGTTGGCCCTCACAGACCCACGTCAAATTCAGAGTAATTAAAACAAAGTTGCAGCTAAAACGCACAGTGGCAGCACCTATGACCTCATAATTAGCAAATAACAGCACCGCCCTTACCTTTCTCTGGTTATACCTTGTGGTCCAAACATGCAAAACAGAGAAATCACTTTTTAAAGTCTTGATCCTCACTGTTAAAATACATCTGATGGAAAACACACCAGTGAAGTGGAACAAATGTGTGGCATTAACATTGCCCCAGTTGTCTGAGCACCTACTTACCAATTCGGTCGGTTGTCAAAAACAGGTTAATCAGTACACTACATTTAAGAGGTATGCCAATCTTGTGAATGCCACATGACGTTACAAATTAGCATTGTGTTTAGTAGCAAACTTAGTACATACTGATAAGTGAAAGTATTCCAAACACTCAGCCCAAATTGTCGGTTATTAAAGGAGAACTGTTGGGTTTGGAAAAAATGGAGAGCATCTCTGAAAATGCAAAACCAGTGGGATATTCCCAGTCACCACGGGCAAGTACATAGCTACAGTGAAAAGTCCTAGGAATTCTTTTCTTTTAAATCACCTGGACAGTCGGGTATGTGTGCACTTTTACCTGGGTATGGGATGACACCAGGGTCTATTTTGGAAAAGAAGACAAGCATTGTCTGCTGCGAAACTGTGGGTCCAGGTGTTCTCATGGATATCAATTTGAGACGTGACCCTTCCTAAAGGTCTTTACAGATCAGGTGGCCATAACGGTTTTGGCTCAGTGTTACTGTGATGATTTATGCGTACAATGACAGAAAATAGAGTTAGGCAGGCAGGTTAATTGGCAAAAATGTATGCTATGGTAAAAGTACCATTACACTTAAAATAGTTTACTTGAGTAAAGTATTTATTCACTAAAACGGGATATTTCAGTTTGAAATAATCTGTATGAGCAGTATAATTACTTAATGTAGCATCACAAGGGAAAGTATACTGCTCACAAAGATACTTCAAAATATGTATACATTTCTTTGGCCAAAATTGTAAGTGGTGTACATATAGTTTATTACATAAGCCTATTAGATAAAAACAACATAACCCTATTCTCGAAGGTATCATTGTCCTCAACAAGCCCAACGGTTTGCACTTTTTTTAAATGATCAATCAGTTCCATAAAGTGAGGCAGTAACTGCTAGTGGTTAAGATGCTGAGATTAAATGGTGCAGCATTCAAATCCCTAAGCAAAATTTAGCTGCATTCTCAAGTTAGAACATGCATGTTGCTTTGAATGACAATGCTTGCTATGAGAAGACAATTAATACATTGTAAAGAAAAATCATCAATTCGCTGAGAAAATTCATTATCCAGAAGAAAATTTACATACTTGCTGCCCATGACATGCAGACAAAAAGGAAAAAAATGGAAATGCAATTTTTATTTCCAGTCAAGAAACTGATTGCTTGCAAATAACATTCAACATGAAGAGAAAAGATGTAGTGCACTGTAAAGTTTTAATTTCAAAGAAGTCAAGCAGCATTAAATATTTTGAGAAACACGTAAGTCGCATGACACCTGACAGGGTAATGAGATTCAGACTGATCAACTTTAGAAGTTGACAAATAAAATGGCACAACTTGAAGGATGTTGTAACCAAACCTCAGACAGCCAGCAGACAAAAGGTATCGCTGGAAGATGGAAACAAAAGGCAATTTTCAGGACCAACTAAAAGGTAATTATTCAAAATGGTGCATGTGGTTTATTTCTAGAATTATATTTCTAGATTACAAAAACGCATTAAAAGCAAATCCCCCCCACAAGCATATTACAGATTTGATTAGGTAGCAATATGTAGTCAAGAAATTAACCTTCTTAAATAACAGGGGTTTTGAATGAGAACCTTAGGCCATCCATAAACAAACCAATTTGTTTTATATGTGAATGGGGCAATAGTATAGAGTAACCACCACATTAAAAGCATAATAATAAGTAATGTAATGTATTCATAAGCATCAAATACACTGCTCACAAATTTGGGTGTCCTCAATTTTGTGAGCAGTACACAAATGCTTAGACAAGCAATCAAAATGAATTGCAATTGCTACTGGAGGCCAGGAGACATGTAGTTTGAGCTCACTGCGTTTGTTGTTTGTTTATTAAGAATCAGCACATAAGCCAGAAAATCAAAAAAGTGGATTAAAAGAAAGGCACATACCTTTATTTTAGTTTTCTGAAAAAATATTTACAGGAAAAAATATACAGCAAAGCTATTAAACACCAAATATGGAACAAAACTGATTAAAATGAGAGGACAGTGGACAACGGGCAAGGGAAAGACTACAGGCAAAAATGCAAGGGGGGAGCCCAAAGCAAGCACAAAACTTATCACCAGCCTTTTTGGCCCAATGCAGACATTAGAAGAGGCTGTACAAACTTAGGGAAGCATTTGGGCTCCGAGATGGTCAGGGTAGTTCAGCCAAAAAGAGTATAATAGCAGAAAGGTGTAATATAGAATACTATTGCTGCTCATCTTCTGGGCACGAGTGCCAGGTGAGTCTCTCTTCATAGAAAGCAATGACCACCTGTGGGCAACGGGTGTTGGCCTCCCGTGCTGGCACAAGGTCTGCCTCATCTGAATCCTTCCTGTAGAATTAGAGAAAAAGTCAGTTACTGAAAGGAACTTTCTTTAGAAAGCAAGCGGAGATCAAAACCACACACTGCACTCATTAAACAAAATCCAGCAAATTCAACTGATGTCCAAATCTTACTAAAAGGATCACCAAATTTGAATTATTCCAAACGATATACATGTTAATTTGCCCAAGGACATTTCAATTAGACAGTGCTAGCCCATGAATAAGTTGAATAGGCCTAATTTAAAAAATGTATTCATTTATATTTCAGAAAAAAAAATTAAAAAGATGTATGGGCTATGCTGTGCAGACACTACATTATTTGCCATGAAAGCAAGGATGCTGCAGTGGAGGCTGCCCCCTGCTGAGCATGTGTAAGAGATGATCTAAAAATGTTACAAATCCAAGTTCCCAGTATATTTTCTATATACCAAGAATTTTTTTAAAAAATGCATGACCAGGACGAATTCTGGGCAGTCATTTGTTGTGTCAAGTCGGCCTTCTCCCAGCACAGGGAAAGAAAGTTAATAACATGCCATTCCTATGGTTTAGCTAATGCTTAGGATTTCTACTTCAGTCTGCCAACTCAATGGAATATGTTTAAAATCTGCTTCAAGGCTAGTACCGCAGTCAGAAATGTGCCAGAGCCACCAAAAATCATACCATTGTGAGGGCTCATGCAAATATACTGCTCACAAAAATGGGGGATAAATCAAACTTTACATATCCCCTAATTTATGAGAAGTATACTTGACCGTTATATAGAACCTACATACACCCTCTCAAAACTTTAAAAAGAATACTTAATACAATGTTAACGCTATGCAAATAGATGTTGCACCAAATTGGTTAGGGAACAATAATAAACCGGTTTGTACATGGTGAACAATGCTCAGACTGGTAGGGGTGGAATTTGTACCCTGAAACTTCAAAAGTACCTTATCCACTGGACCACCACAACCCCCAGACAACATGCATATCCTGGTGTGCAGTAAGGATTACCTACAGCAATATTTTGTGATTCTAATCATGAGAGCTGACATTATCGCTTAGCAAGTTCACTTATTCACTGCAACATGCAACCATGAAGGAGACTTATGCTGTTCAAACAATTTCAAACAAATCTGATCAAAAATATTGACTTAAAATTGGGAGACGCCTCATTTTCACTAGTGGTCTCAGACATTTGCCCACCATAGTTGTGGTTCACTAGACATTTCACCAACAGCCATGGTTAGAGTGGCATAAAATCAAATTCAGTATCCAACATCAATTCTACACCAATTCACACCTATACTCTGGTATGCCCAGCAACCCTAACTTCTGTAAATAAACAGTACTAAAGTTTATTAGTACATTACCCAGATCCCGCCCTCACCATTTCATTAGGAACATTAGTTCTCCGCTGCTATCTGTTGCTCCTATGATTCGCTCTGGCTCCAGGTTCCTGGCAAAACCTCTTGGTTTCTCACTCTGTAAAGTAAACCATGTATCAGAAGACCAGCAAGAGTTGTTATAAATAAGAGACTCATATGAACCAACTACTCACCATTTCTTTCTTCCTCTTAGCTTTACTCTCCTCTGTTTCTGGCTCATCTGTGGAGGACTTCCTTTTGTTAGAGTCGGGCTTCTCAACCACACCTTTTTGTGACTCAAGGAACGCAGATATTAGCTCAGGGCAATCAAGATTTTCTTCAGGCTCCCAGGTGTTATCGGAACTAAAAACACGAAAAGAACCCCAAACATCAAGCACTCCAATCAACGAGAACTTCAGTGACAAGACATTGCACCTGCTAAAACTATGGATCAACAGATTACTTCCACATAAACAGGCTTCTGTCGATGGCATCTCATACATCTCCTCAAACACTGCCAGTCTCTCATTCATTCTAATCGTATACAACGCACAACCCTTAACGTATAGGAACCAAGTTTGAGAGATAGTAATTTGACCTTTAAAGTTAAATGGGCCCCTTAGCAAATGTACTAGGTCAACCCTATACCCTTATCAACACTTACCTAGTTGCCACATTGATGCTAGGAAACTGCTAAATTATTGTTAAAAATTGAGCAATAAAGTTTTGACAAAATACACACTCAGGGGCCAATAGGTGGTGCAAGTGAAGCATCCTGATGTCACGCATTAGTGGCTGATGGTACAAGGGTAAATATAAGCAATGTAAGATCTAGAGAATATTTCAGTAAGTACAAGTTGCAAAATATAACTGGGACTATAACAGGAAAGCTTAGGTTCTTACATTCCTGTCACTTTATTTTACTAGGGTGTTTAAGGAAACTTAAATCATTTCAACAAATATAAATACACTTCTCTCAAAAATTTGGGTGCATTTCATTTTGAAATATCCCCTAATTTGTGTGAGCAGTATAGTTCAGATACTTTGACAGGGCGTTACTGGTTTAAATGCATCTTCACAGAATGGTTAGTTTTGTGATTCTTAATGGGGGGAGTACTCACTCTGGGAAGCCTTTCCATTTAAGGAAAAACTCGACTTTGCCATTCACCACCCGCTGGTCGATCACTTTCTCGACCACAAACTCCTCTGGCTCCTCCACCTCCTTTTTGGACTTGGTGGCCTGTTTCTTACCCATGTCAGCCTAAAATGCACATTAACAAGTTCAGATGTAGAGGTGTTACATGCCTACTGTTTAGGCCCAGCTGGAGCAGCAGTGTTAGTTCTGTTTTATATTAGACTTAAAATTGCATTTGAAATTTAAAGGGTGGATTACTTTACATGGTGTTAGTTTACGGTCTGGTTAAGCTGATAGAGTTTAAATGACTTAGGAAGACAGACTGAAAGCTGTGGATGCATGTGTGCGAGATCTAGAACGAATGAACACGGTGTATAACTTCGCAGGGGCGCTCTAAATAGGTTCACAAATTAATCAGTTCAAGGGAAGAAAGTTTTGTCTGAATGAATAAAACACTAGCCAGGGGAAACCCTGAATGTGAATTTAGAATTGGTCTACACTGAAAAGCAGAACGCTCTGACAAACTTGAGTCAGTGAACGCCTTTAGGCTGGGTTGCCCTGGTACATGGCACAAGGTCTGATTCTTACTGAACAATAAGGCAAGACCGGTGCAACGGAAAACGCAAACCATCAATTCGTACCGACAAAATGTCACATCCAATGAGCGCAAAACACTGCAACTAGAACAACTAGAAACGGATCCACCAGTCAGAGTAACAAAGTCCCTTCGACAAAAAATAAGTCAGACTGAGCAAAATTAAGCTGAGTAGGCGCGACACGACCAGGAAGCTAAGCTAGCTAGGCTCTGGCCTAACGCTGTACGAAATTAAGCCAGTAAGCCTGAAAACATTAGGCCTTACTGGAGGACTTATGCATGATCAGCGCAGATATTCATAGCTCAAATGGCTTACAAGAATAAATAAAGTGCACGCAATTCAACCTAATCAAGATTTAACTAAAAGGCCCGCTTTAAACAGGAACAGCAATCGTGCAACTATTTGAGCTAGCTAGTAGCTAGCTATAACCACCTAGCAAACGAGAGCGGCTTAGCAGTTGGCACGCAATTGCAAACTTCTCACCGGTTTTAGTTAATTCGTTAACCTAAAACAGGCGGACAATTTAAATTCATGCCAAAATGAGCTAAATTCATTTTCGCGCTAAAACCCAGGAGAGCACAAGTGACGCTAACTTACAACGCGTGTCGTGTAGCCGCATGGGCGCGAAAACAAGGGAACAAAAGCGGAGTACAATAACGCTAACAAACCGATCAGAACGCCATGCAAACGACGACAACTCGGGATCTCCCTGCACGCCATTATGCACTTACTTTCAGGTTTTATAAAAGCGAATTGATAAGAAGCGGTGAAGCACAGAACTGCTGCAGTTTTTTTTTTTTTTTTATCTTCCACTCACCATACCACAGGGCGCGCGCGTTCACAGACACACAAGCGCCTAGCGACGGAAACAACTTAGTAACGTGATTCTGTAAAGCCACACCCATTACGTCCGGATCCCACAGCCAATTAACGTGCTTCGCCTCCCAGGAAAGCTTCGTATGGGTAAGTGTTCGAGTAGGAATTAAATACCGAGCACGCAAGGAAAACAATAGTTTATTAGACACGCCAGGTGTTTATTACATGCCGTTACAACCGTTAATGCAGTCCCTCTCGAGGCAGTAGGCCTCCAATCTACAAAGGTTACTGCCCTGGCAGAACAATCTTACTCATTCTTATTGAGAACAGACTTAAAATATATTGCATGTATGTTTGAGTACCATGTAAACTAACAGATCTAAGGGATTGGTTGGTCTTGATGGTTCCTTCTGGCCTGGCAGGGCATTGCTTGAAGAAAGGATTGTCTGAGAAAGTGTAGGGCACTGATGGCAGCTCTGCAACAGACTGTCATTCTGTCTGCATCCTGCACCATGAGTTCTTTGAGGATAGGCAATGGAACCACCACACACATGAAAAAAAGCAAAGCAGGAAGAAAGTTTTAAAACATCGATAAATTTATAGATTTAGCTACAGGGGTCTATGAAGGACAGTAGACCTGCTTGAGTAGTAGAGCGATTGGGCGAAGTGGAGTCTATAGCACAATTACAGCATTTAGTATTTACCCCTTATTCACCACTGAATGACCACTATCAAAGGCCTTTTTGAGGTCATATCAATGTACCTTGGTATGTTCAGGTCAAATTTAATACTCAAAAATATTATTTTGTGATATGCAACATACGTAAACACAGTGAATGTAAATTGAAATGTACCAGATAAAATGATGCCTGATTAGGAACTGATCTTCAGCTACACTGCTCACAAATTAGGGGATATATAATTGTGGCATTTTTCATTTAGAAACATCCTCTAATTTTTGTGTGCAGTACAGAATTCTACCTAAAGCTATGCAGTTTGACTAGATTACAAACTGAAAACAGACATATTGCAGCAAAGTCATCTTATCTAAAATCTTCTATTATGTTATAATCTCATCACAGGATAACAGTTTCCAACTTCATTAACATAAAATACAGAAGCATTTTGTCCTAACTTGCAGTGCTAAATAAGCATTTGTGTGATGGCATTGCCTTTATTCATCAAATACAGAGGCACTGAATAGATGATTGTGAGTGTAACCATAAGGTCTGGGGTTTATGGTAAACAGTGGGATAAGGCCATTTCCATACTTATATACTTGTATGGATGTGATGGATTATCTTCGATTATCTAAATACCAACTCAGATTGTTGACTGCTTTTGACTTTTTAATAATTCTTCAATTTAATCTAAATGGATTTTGAATAGATTATGAATGACACAGTTGCAATCAATTTTGGAAAAATCAATATGACATCACAATCCCCAGTACTCCAAATACTTTCTCTGCAGTTTATGTCCATTCCCTGTCCGTACCTTGGTGTGTTAACATGGAAGGAAATAATATAAATACAATACGTTTCACAGTTCCATCTTAAACTTGAAATGCCTTTTTTCAATTTTATGAGTTGATTTCTCACTCAAAACAATATCACTTGTTTTTGGTTTAGCTCAAAACAGTTCAGTGTGTGTTGGTCCTCAGTTGCTAGGTAAGAAACATGACAGCTGATTGTCGAATTTGACTGAATAGGATTTTCTAAAAAAAGATAATTTAAGCAAGTAAAAATATATATTTTTTATTAAGACAGGATTTGCTTTTGTAACACTGGACAACAAAGATTTTAGTATTAATTGTAAGTCGCTCTGTAGAAGGGCATCTGCTAAATGACAAATGTAAATGACAAATTAACATATGCTTGCATTTTATGGATTTCCATCGGGAAAAACACAAGCATAGGTTAAATCTACTAGTACACCAGCTAAAAAGCAATCTGTCATTCTGTGCAGTGTACATGTGCACTCTATGTAGGTGCAAATGTCTTAGGCATGTCTGGACATGGTTAATCAGGTTGGATGCTGTTCGACAATCTATAAAAGCTGTTCATATTACAAATGCACACTGACAATATCAGGCAATATCATAGTGAGTATATGTAACAAGAGGTTTTGCTCTCTTCAAGAAGACTTAAAACAGGAAAAATGTGTTATCTAGTAAGTGCTGCAATACATTGTTTCATCTATAGTGAGTAGACATGTAAGGTTTTAAGGTGGACAATAACTACTCTTACTAAGGAATCCACTGGGATCTATTTTAGATGTAAAAATGGTGACCAAGAGAAACCCTGGGTTTCTAAGTTTTATGGTGAAACAAGTGCAGTAAAAATGAGAACTTGGCACAGAGTATCAGAAGTCAAATATATTTGCAGTCCTAACAATATGGCGAGAAAAGATGGCCCATGTATGAAATTTACTTCCATCTGATTATCTCAAAATAGTCTAGGAATTTATAGTCTCTAAAATATGAAGACTATAAGAAAAAAAAACAGTCTGCCTTTGGCCATGAAACCAGTATCACGTTAGTATCAAAGACATTGACCAGTACCAAAGCCACCAGAGATTTGGAGCCTAGAAAAGTACATTCCTAGAACACAAAAATGTGCATTCATTTTGAAATCTCCTTCAATTTATGTGAGCCATATATATGGACTTGTCAAGGACTTGGATTTGTCTAAAGCAGAGCGACTTGGTTAAAGATTAATGCAACTCAATTCAATACATTCTAAATGTTTCTCCACATTGCTAAGTGATACATGCAAATGACCAGATCATACCCTCACATTTTTAAGGAAGTGAAACATCTAGGGAAAAAAAATATGTTGTAGAGTGTACCACCCAGTACAAGCCACCACCGTTTCTCATAGGACATAAGCTGAAAACCACAGTACAGACTGTTGCAGGTCCTTGTACTCTGTAATAAATCAAGATATAGAATATAAGAACAGTACTCCTCTTCCTCCTTTATTCATCTTAATAGAAAAATATTAAGTAACAACAGGATTTGTGATCAATTCATTTGCATGTTTCACACATCTGAAAAGAAAGGGTACAGAAAGCAGAGAAAGCACACACACACGCACACACACACAAACAGCAGCAGATAAGATACTTAGTGGCCATGTTGAGGTATCATAATGTCCACATTTGAAGTACAAACCTTAAAGAAAGTCTGTATTAACTCCAGAATTTATAACAGACAGGGTATATTTTGTTCCTCTTTGTTTAAGGAGTTTCATTTCAAAACAATGTTAAAATGAATGGACTTGTGATCTTTCAAAGAACTTGTGTACTTTCAAAAGTAACACCAATGACATTTTAGTCAACCAGTGACTACTGCCAAACAGTTGCAAGGACTAATACTTAAATAACTTATGTTAACAACCACAATTAAAAAAAGGGAATGCCTTCCCTTTGTTTCTTGAAAAATACTCTTAGAAACACTGTTATAAGTCCAGTGTTGTGCTACATTATTTTCAGCAAATAATTGTAGTCTATTATTTTGTAATCTTAACTTTAGTATCAAAAGTCTTTTGTTAAGAACAAAGAGTAGAAAAAAAAGGAAGCATCCAAGGAAATATCCCATGTCAGATAATCAGAAAGTAAAAATGTTCAGTGTTCCAAGTGCACTTTACACTCTAGGGTTTTTTCTCCTTCTTCCTCTTTGCCGATTTGCCCCCTGCTGTGGTCACTGTTGATTGATTTGCACGAGGTCGGATCACTAAATGACCATTTGCACTACAGTGAAGTGTATACTGCTCTGAGCTCAGGGGCAGTCCGTTTTCATCCCTCAGCTGCCGCAGCAAGTCATATGACAGAGCCTCAAAACATTCAGCCGTGGCTGAGAGTGTCTTGCCAATGCGTGCCCTTTCACGAAGGAGGGCATCTCGCTGAGCAGCAAGTCCATCCACTTCCTTCTGCAGGCCTAGGATGGCATGAAGCTTCCGTTTTCTGCAGTTCTGTGCTGCCAATTTGTTCTTCCCCCGCCTACGAACATCTCGCAGCAGCGTGACCTCTGATAAGGACAGGCCCTGCCCCTCCAGCAGCTCTAGAAAGTCCTCCACTGGCATGTTAACAATTTCAAGAGCAGTAAACGGAAGACCCAGAGCTTGCAAACGCCTCTCATCACGGCTTGGCTCTTCAGGCCCAGTTTCATCCTCACTCATCACTTCCTGCTTAATACCTTTGTGATGACGGCTCCAACTATGAATATGGTCATCAGGTGGTTGAGCAGAGTATGTGTGGTCGTGCCAGAGGTTCTCATAAAGGATTTCTGGTGCTAAGTTGTAGCATGCTGAAGCACAAGCCCCTTCAGTCATAGAGAGGGAGTCCACTTCACTGCTGTAGCCTGTGGCTCCACCCTCATCTTCACAAGATGAATCTGAAGATGAGGTGGATACTGAGGCTGGGCTCCTGGAACTACACTCCAGTGAAAGGCCAGAATCCGAGTCCAGATCCTCTACCCATGAAGAGTCCATACAGCCTTCTAACAGCTGCGAATCCACGTTGGACAGGCCCTCCAGACCCAACAGATTTATCTGCTCAAACACAGCCTCATCCAAAAAGCCACCAACCCTGGAGTGTGATCCATTATGAGAGCTATTCCCCAATGAAAAGAGAGGTATAGCACCAGCCCTTGCTGTAGGTGTGTCTGAGCTGGAGAAGTTAGTAGATTCTAGGCTAAATGGAGATGTCCTATGAAGTGGTGTTGTTAGTGCTCCACTCCTGGGTGGGTCTGGCCTGTAACCACCACTGCTGCTGCTGCTGCTGCTGCTGACTATGGCATCTTGAAGGCTGACATTATAGTCGATAGGGTTTGTGAGGTCTACCTCCAGGTTTGGCATGTGCTGTGACACCAAAGAGTCTAAATCCTGGAGGGGAAAAAAAGAGCAGAGAGAGTGAAACACAATCATGAGAAGTGTCAGTCTAAACAGAATTCTTGTTCATTAATATTACTAAACATTATTTAATTGTATTACACACACTGCTCACAAAATAGGGGATATTTCATTATCTCTATTTTTTGTGTACATTTTTTGTCAATCAGTAACTTTATATACAGATTTTGACCGTAGTTGTTTTTTATTTATATTAGGTTTGAACTGTACGTGTTTAGTTTACCCGTGTTTAGTTTAAACACAGCCAGGGCAACTAAGGAGTGGCTCTGTAAGAAGCATTTCAAGGTCCTGGAGTGGCCTAGTCAGTGTCAAGACCTGAACCCAACAGAAAATCTTTGGAGGGAGCTGAAGCTCTTGTAACCCAGTGACAGCCCAAAAACCTGAAAGATTTGTATGGAGGAGTGGGCCAAAATCAGTGTGTGACCTCTGTAATTGCAAACAAATGTTTCTGTAGCAAATATTAAGTTCTGTTTTGTATTGCATAAAAAAATTAATTGAATAAATGCAAATTCATTATTTTAAATTATACAATGATTTTCTAGATTTTTAAACATTCTGTCTCCGGTGGGAAAACTCACAAAATCTGCAATGTATCAAATACCTTTTATCAAATAATTTTTCCCACTGTATGGTTCTTTTTGTTTTATGATAGCAGGTCAGTTTTGTTTAGTCAAATGTCATCTTCAATTTGTGTTACATCTAGTAACATTTTGGTTGACCTCTTTTATAGGCCTAGTATGCACTTTGGTGACCAACCGTGAAGCATACTAAGACCATTCACATGTGGGATTGCTTTTCATCCAGGGAAGTGGGTCTGCCCAAAACATTTGCCCAAGAACACTGCCAAAAATAAGGAATGGTATCAAAATGTTAAATTTGCAACAGCTTGGGTCCATGGACAAGAAACTCACCAGATCTCAATCCCACTGAATGGGGGATCAATCCTCAAAAAGTAGACAAACAAAAACACAGAAACAGTGATTGTCTTTAAACACTGATAAGGCAAGTATGGGATGCCATCATTTAAGATTTTGCCCAGAAGCTGATATCCAGCATGCTGGGGCAAACTGCAGAAGTCTTAAAGAAGTATTTGCTTCAACTGAGTGGATTTGTATTCAATAATACATTTTAATGTATGGAATGCTTATAATAGTACTTCATTATACCATATAAACAGCTGACAAGTGGTTCCAAAAATAAAACTGGGGTTGCTAACTTTATTTAACCAAATTTCCTCAAAACGTTGGCCACAATTGTATTAATGATAGAAAATGTGTATTGCATAATACGTAGAACAGATAACTAAATTATGATTAGCAATATTTTATTTGCTGTGGAAAATTGTTACCTGGTAGAAATATATTAAAAATCCTACCCATATTCAGTTACATCAGCATGACAAGAGTGGCTTTCTGCTTTCCTCTTACATTATCTCATAGTTCAAACCAACCATTGAATAACAAAAAAGTGGAGGTGTAAGCAGAGGTAAGATGCCAATCAGAACAACATCTACTTGTATTATTCTCCTGACCACCACTCATTACTTAGAAGATTATAATGGGATTAACAGGGAATATTTCGTTTAGAAAAATTATCAGCGCTCGCTCCATCTCTAGTATAATAAATAAAATAAAATAAAATAAATAATATAATTAGGCCAATATTTCAGATATTCTCAATGATGGGTTCTAGACATTTTCTGGAATTCATGCCAATGTAGACTGTGTACGTTCTGATAATGATGCATGTAAAAGTTTATAGAATATTTATACCCATTGTACTGGAAGGCAGCCCAAATGGTCATTATATTAAGATTAATGCAATGCAAACTATAATGTGACGCACACGTGTACCATGTGCGTGATTGTGACTTTGTTTAAAAAAAAAAGTTAACTAAAAGTATATTAGGCCAAATATTTTGAATGCTATTTAAATCATGAACTACATCAACAGAAAATTGACTCACATCAAAATTAGTCAGAAAGTCTGACCACCGAGGCTGAAGTTCAAGTCCAGATATAGGGGGAGGAAGGGCACTGCTGCTAAAGAGAACCTTTTAAATAAGACACAGATAAACAAACTACTGTATTTAAGTAATTCATAACTTATACATATAGTAAACAGACTATACAAAACGCATAAATCAGGCATATAACAACATTTAGGCTACCTCTTGCTCCAGTGTTAAGCCCTGAGTGGCGTGATGTGATGAATCAAGGCTAATTTCTTCCTCTTCATCTTTCAAAACTTCCTCTTCTGATTGGCTTGAAGCTGCCTCCTAGAAAAGGGAGACATTGAGGTAGTAGAAGATGCCACTTAATAAGTGATCTCTAAATGATACACATTAGAAATGAATAGCAGCAGCTGCCCATGGGAATGCAAAAGATACTCTTACCAGGCAATATTTGTAGTTTTACTATTGTCTACCCTTGCTTTGTTTATGAGTTCACCACACAACAATTTAAGGACAAAATAAAGGAAAACTCTGCTAATGATTTCCAAAAAAATCTGATGATCACAATTTCATATCAACCAAGTACAGTTACAGTTACTCTTAAAACACTAATGAAATGTATTTTCTACAAAGAAACAATGCAAGAATATTTTTTAGGTATGCACAAACAAATTAAACAGAGCACGAGTGTGTGGTGGGATGCTTCACAGACAGCAGCTTTGAAAAATGGTTCATGGTAGGTAGTGAGAGAGGCAATTTGGAATCATAGCTGTAAATGCAAGTTCTAATTCAAGTACTTACAGGGAAGTTTACAGTTCTTATCTGACAGCTGACAAGCCTCTTTAGGTAATATATCTGCTGCCTTAAAAGAGATAATAAACTTTAAAAAATACTCTTCACCAGGAACTAGATAACGCAGAGAACAATTTGCTAACTCAGCTTTCTGCTAAGCTCTTGGGCAATTAAAGTAAAAGAGCAGCATATTGCATAATAAGTACTATGGTGTTTTTAAGCATTATAAAAAAGATTTAAATTTAGCATAGACTCTTGTTGGCCATCATCTAATCAAACAATGATTCCACCACCAATGATTTCAGATAAAACAAAAACTAATGCACAGAATGTCCAAACAAAACCTGAGTTCCATAAGAGTCTGGCAGCTGCAGAAAAACGAAGATAGCGGTAATAACAGTTGGGCAAACAGCTTTGCAGTGAAACCTCCATCAGTGTTGTAGATAAAGCGTTTAATGGTCAGGCTTTGTTGCCATAGTAATGGCTTAGCTTAACAGGTGGACTGGTCAGATGAGCTGCACACAACACTATCCATTGTTTGCAATATGGGGATACAAAACTCAGAACAAAAGACACCTTGGTAGCTTTATTGCAAAAAACTAAATAATGGGCCTGGCTACCAAAGTTGATCATCTAGGATTTTCTTTTGTTTAAGTGACAACTTTTGTCTTGCATAGGTCACTGCTGCATAAAATCTTAGCATCCTATACTGTTAACTATACATTTTTACTATATAGTTTAAAAATACCAATATCAATTAAATATTCATGTTCATACCAAGCAAATGCGCATTTGGTTCCTTAGTGTAATTTGAGTTGTTGCTTAAAGGGCAGTAAAGAAAGGAACAGGGGTGGAAGGTTCACTTGTTTCCATTTATATGCATGTTATTTAGCAGACGTCCTTATCCAAAGCGACCTACGACTGATACAATCTTACAATCCAAGCAATTATGGGTGAAGTGATTTGCTCGGAGAACAAGTGGTAGATTTGAAGACCAAGACCTTTTGGTCCAAAGTCCAGTACCTCAACTGCTTGGCTACCACTGGTCCACTAACCTATCATGTGAATAAACGTTTGTATTTATGCAATAAAAGTTGATGGGCGCACGTTGCGCTGCATCATGGACATGACACAGGGTTGTACAAACATTGCATTCCAACCATCACGCTGAAGGCTTCTTTCTGTAATTCAAACCCAAGAACTCAGGTTTCCAGCAAATGCCCCTTACCATCAAGACACCTGAGCTGCTAATTTAAGGAGTGGCACCACCATATTACTGTATAACACAGTGTTGCAAATTGAACATATTGCTCAACTCTGCAGTACACCATTACACAGGGTGTGGACAATATAGGGTCAGAAGCCACATGACACCCTTGTATTTCAGAAACAAAAGGGGGGGGAAAAAAAAAAAAAAAAAAAAAAAAATCACATTT
>JAUZST010029628.1:0-29545 GCA_034779995.1 Parotocinclus haroldoi | reverse complement strand
GATTAATCGGACCAGCCGGTTATTAGGACCAAAACGATCACGTCCCGATGTGCTCCCATTAACCGGATTCGACTGTATTGTGAATCAATCACTGAATCACTGAATCACTGAATCACGAGTCAGGACTGAAGAGAGTCGGTCGGCTCGACACGTACAAGTTTAGTCAAGTGTGCCTGAGTACTGAGCAGATGAAGATAGCAGAGAAAGTTCTGAGGTGGTCAAAAACCGAGGTGCCATTGTACTGTAATGAACACCACTTAATATTAATTGCGTAACACTGCCTCAGGTAGACTAAATTCACTGACATTCTTTGACACGGAGACACAGTGAGAATCTGCTGTTATTACTACAATATTATTATTCCAAGCGATTCTATTTCATTTATAACACCACCAAATAAAGTCAAAGAGTCTACTGTAGTAAAGAGAAGGCTCACGTACCTTTATGTTCGCTATATTCTCCATCTGAGCACTCGGTACACTCGAAGCAGCACGTGGGCTTACCCTCGATGATGCCCTTTCTGGTTCCCGGCTCACACTCTTCACTGCAGTTCGAAAACGGCACCTTGTACACAGGAGGAGGACGGATTTGATAACGTGCCGACACGGTGTCTAATCAACCTATACACTCACCCATCTCTTTATTAGATACATCTCCTTGTGTCTACACTCATTATCCATTTCATCAGCTCCACTTGCCATACAGAATCGCTTTGCAGTCTTTGTATTTACTTTGGAGCATTTGGAACGCCAATAAGAACAGGCCGTGGCCCGTCTGCTGCTCGGCGTACTTTGTTGATCCCCTTTAATCCGTTTTCTAATGGTCAGGACCTCCACAGGACCAGCACAGATCAGATCGGGTGTAAAGGCAGAGACAGCAGCTCATCTGTTGTTTTACAGCTTGTGTCAGTCATCCTCTAATCCTTTCGTCAGTGGGACACTGGCTGGACCACTTTCGGTCCAGCAGTCACACTGAGGTGTTTAAACACTCCAGCAGCACTGCTGTGTCTGATCCATTTTAAACCAGCACAACACACACTAACGCACCACCATCATATCAGTGTTACTGCAGTACTGAGCACGATCCACCATCCATACAGTACCTAACGTGATCTGTGCTGGTCTTGTGGGGGTCCAGAGCAAAGGGGATGAACAGAGTACTTAAAGAAACAGCTGGACTACAGTGTGCAATTATAGAACTACAACGGTTTGTTTCATCTGCTACTTAAAGCAAATTTGTTAAAGGTTGTCAGTAGGACCACATTAGCTAACAGGTCCGGGCGAGCATAGCTGCTTGTATGCATATAGACGATACATTACATATTTACATGTCAAGCTTTTTGTTTTACAGGTAACACGAGGAGTGCGGATTGTATGCTGAGCAAACAGCGTACAGACGACTGCAGTTCTGGGATGGAACTCATAACCATTAGATCACCAGCACAGAACAAAACGAGCCGTCCTTTGCTAAACAAACTGTTCATAAAACCTACAAAGTGTTCTGCAATTATTGTCCACTTGGTCCAGGTCTGTTCACTTTAACGACCGAGATCTTAAGAATTATGATAATGAATAAAAGAGCTTTTATACTGCCGTCCGTACGTTATTCACTTCTGAATCAGATGAATGAACGAATACTTGCGACACCTGCTGATAGAAGAGAGAATTGCAGTCTTGATAGACAGAAACGACATTGTCTTCGCATTCTGTAAGTGTTTAAAGTTTTGTAAATAAAAAAAAAAAAAGGTCATGTCTTTTAATTGCAGGAGACTACAAGTTTTTGGTTTGCTTAAACACCTATACAAGAACATATGCAGTGTTGTTTACACTTGCATTGTTTAACATTTACAGCGTTTAGCAGACGCTCTTTCTGAGCGACTTGCAGTTAATACGATTTTACAGTCCAAGCCGTTGTGGGTTAAGGGCCTTGCTCAAGGACCCAACTGTGGTAGCTTGGCAGAGGCGGGATTTGAACACTGGGCCTTCTGATCCAGAGTCCCCTGTTTATCGAATGTCAAATGTGTGAAATTGTGATAATAATGAATAAATTGAATTGGGAATTAAATCATGAGCGTAATGTATCGTTATACTCCTAATTCATTCATTCATTATCTTAATCCACAGGGGGTTGCAGGCCAGCCGGTGCCCACCCGACAACTCTGGGCGCAAGGGCAGGAACAACCCTAGATGGGGCGCCAATCCATCAAAGGCCACGCACGCACGCACGCACACGCACAGTCATGCACACAGTCACACACTAAGGGCCACTTTTAGACCCATGCCTCTCCACCCTGGGATTGAACCCGGGACCTTCTTGCTGTAAGGCAGCGGTGCTACCCACCGAGCCACCCACGCCCCTAACTGTTAGTATTAAATAGTACCAACAATGCACAGAGAAATCAATGTAATAAATAGAAGCAGAAGAGTCAGTGATGAAGTATGCTTCACCTCGGTCAGATAGCCATTCCACAGTATTTTGCTTTTGTCTATGGACAGTCTGGTTCCCTTCTTGCCATGGACACTGTAGTAACCGACCTCCTTGAACACTACTGAGCCATCTTCGGGGGATCGGTGCCAGTTCATGATTGTGTAGTTGGCCGAAAGTTCAGTGCTTTCATCAAATCGCACTCTCTCGCCTTGACTGTTCTGGAACTTCAGATGCCGTAACTGTTTTAAGACCTGAGAAATTGACCAAGGAAGAAAAATACATCAGAATAATCAGGATAATGAGGAGGAGGATGATCAAGCTCTTCTGTTAAAGCAAAGCTGCTAGTAACTTTGGCTGCTGGGTTTGGCGGTTTCTTGAATACAGAGAATATAGGACGCAGGTGTTGGCATCCCCCCTATCATCACTCTAATATCCCTCCAACATCCCATAGGGTCTGAATGTGATGACCGACAAGGCCAGTAGGCAGTCCTGGTACTTGTCCCTGCAGTCCAAGACTAGACTAGCATCCATAATTATCATAATCTAAGGCCATAACATGTCCATGCAGGGACCTCGGGAGGTTGAGACACTCAACTGGGCATTTCAGACAGAGGGGAGACCCACAGAACTGCAAACAGCACCCCCTAGTAAGCTGTCATAGACTATGGACCTGCTCCTGCAAGCCCAGCCCAGGGGTGTTTCTAGAGTTTAGGGAGATTGGGGTTTGGTCCAGACATGCAGGGGGTTCAGGGAGGACTGTAATTGCATGCCGTTTGTCTAAGGTAAATAAGAACTGGAAAAATGGAACTGTCATGTAAATCCTGTATCATGTTCTTTATCAACAAAGCAGCGTTGAACAAGGAATCTGAGAAATCCTCAATTCAGATTCTACCTAGATCCTGTCCTGTGGACCTTCTGTATAATCTACTTCCATTTTACACCAAACCCAGTGCTTGTGGCGAATTAACTATAAAAACACGCCCAAACTCCAGTACTTTAAGGAACACTGAGCATGTTTACATGCACTTATTACAGCAATTACAATCTGAATTCTGTAGTTATCTGATTTTTCAAGTGGTCAAAGGTCTAGAAATGAAATCAAGTGATCTGGATTTTTCTCAGTAGTCTGATATCTCGGTGAATGTACACCTTAGAGCGACCCGGCTCCTTTCTATGTGAAGTGTGCTTGTCCTCCACGTGTCTGTGTGGGTTTACTCCGGGTACTCGGGGTTCCTCCCACAGACATGCGTGTTACGTTAATGGATTACTCTAAATTGGCATTGACTCGAGAGTAACATGTATATGACTAGTCTTATATAACCATGTGTATAGATGTAACTTCGTGTGTGCCACTAAACAATGTTAAATAAACCAAATAAACAAACAAATAAACGTGCATGCAAATGCAACTGTACAGACTGTAGGGCTGTCCTGGATTCAGCTAGCAGAATCAAACAAGGTTGCCGGTTCCACTTATTCCAAGAGCCTTATTTTAAAAAAACTCCTTTTGGGCTTTTTTCATACATCTGGTGATTGTTTGAAAATCTGGCAACCCTGTATTTAAATGCAGTACCTGCAAATGGCTTTCGAAACAGATTTGTGAAGACTCGTATTATGTAAACGTATTAGTCAATATTAATATTTTAGTTTGATGTTTGCATCACATACGATGATCTGAGATGACTGGTTGAAGAGCCGAATAGTAGATTATAAGTCCTGTAACTCTGGAGATTTCCCATTAAAAAGTGATTAAAAAGTGCATGTAAACTCGTTGATCGGAGTACCTGCCACGCCTCTACTTTTCTAATGTCAGCGCAGGACCCGTTGGAGAAGAGTCCCCGCCCGGGGGTGCAGGTCAGGATATCCTGCAGCGCCTGAGCTATGGCGTAAACGGCCACATAGATGTTATAGGAGATTCTCAGGTGAGTGTAATCCAGGTACGGCGTCTCGACGCTGCTAATGTCCTCATCACCCGTGCACAGCGGCCTGAAGCTGGTGCTGCCGTTCTCTCTGTCGTCGTTCCTCACGCTGCCCTCCAGGTAGCAGTTAAACGTTTCCTCCCAAAACTCCCGAACGAACTCGTTGTGCACGTGTTTCCTGGGATGAACCTGCTGCAGGAATTCCTTAAATCCGTTCATCTGTCCCGCTTGCAGAGCGAAGCCGATCGTCCCGCCCATGACGTCCAGGTACTCTGGCTTAGCAATGAGGCTCGACAGGGCCCACGCTTCGCTCGCTAACCACACGCGATCCGTGATGTTGCGCCTCGCAATTTCCTTAACCAGCGGCTCAACGTCAGGCCCGCTGGCGAAAACCACAATAACTTTAGCGGTGGAGTTCTCTATCTGGTCTGCGACGTGGACGATCTCAGTCTCGTCCAGGTACTGAGAGATCAGCACGTTCAGATCGATGCAGATGTCCCTCTCCAGCATCTCGTTCTCAAATTTCTCGATCCCTGGGCGGCCGTATTCGTCGTCCGAGGCGATCGCGATCACCCAGTTCCACTGGAAGTGATCGATGATGGCTGCCATCGCAATGGCCTGGTACTCGTCGGTCGGGATGGTTCTCATGAAGGACTTGTACTGGTTCTTGTTGCTCAAAAGGCGACTAGATGAGGCGTAGCTGATCTGATGGAAAATATACAATGGTTAAGATGTACACAAGGTGTGGCATGGCCAGGCAATGTATTTTAAAAACAGTTAAGGTACTGGAATATGGACCAGCAGGCCCAGGGTTCATGTTCCAGCAAATCTAAACTGTCACTGTTTGACCTTTAAGCAAGGCTTTTTTTCATTCAGCCCCTTGGAGTGCAATTACCAGTCACTCTGGATGAGGGCATCTGCTAAACTGTAACAACTTTGACATTGTTTTAAGCTGCTTATCCAGGTCAGGGTCATCGGAATGGGGGATTAATTGAAATTGTATCCTTTTAAGTTCCCCTGTATTTACCAGTCAGTCATGGCAGCATGACACCTCAAGAACCTATCACAATGTCAATGGGTTGCCAGTCCATCACAGTATTGGGTGATGGTCCCAACATCTATCCTACCCTCTCTCAGACATGGCCAAACATGTCTGTGTGACGCTTGACCTGGCCAAAAGCAACACCACTATTAGGACCACAACCAAGGGCGATGGGCTAGGAAACTGCCACTGTGCCACCGTCATCAAACCAATCAATTTACCTTCAACCTTTATTTATTAAATAATATTCATATTACACATCGAATATATTGATACCCTCATTTATCATAACCCAGAATTTAAGAACAGTCGTATTTCTTCCTTTTCCGTTTTGTTTTTTTAAGAAAGCTCCGGATGTCAGTACCAGACTGAACTGTATTAAGGTGCTGGATTGGTTCGGTACGTCTAACCGGCAGCCCTAGTAGCATTAAAAGGTAAGTGGGAACATGGAAGTATCCGACCACACAGCTTTGAGGTGGAATTGAAGGTAGTTGATATTTTGGGTTTAAAACTGCCCCCTATTGGCTATAGCTGTTAAGTAATGTTAAGTGTGTAAACAGTATGTAAACAAAGCCATTCCCGTTAAAGTTTCCTGAACAGTTGAGCTTGCTCACCTGTGGGATGTAGAAGAGACCAACCAGGTCAGCCACTGCCGTGGAAACCGCAGATCCAGATGCCCCTACTACGGCAATGGTTGAAGGGATGTGTCCGGTGCAGTTACAAAACCCGTCCAAGTTCAGCGAGTCGATCTTATTCTGTGCCACAAAGCTCAGCGACGCCTCGAGAGCTTTCGAAACGGTGTTACATGTGTCAAATATACGGTAACCCAGAGTAATGTTGGGTAACAGAGTGGAGCTGTTGTTGATCTCCTCAATGGCAAAGATCATGGCCTGGAGCCAACGAAAGCCACGGAAATTATACCTGAGAATGTATTCAAACAAAGGGCACAATTTGGGAGATTTATAAAGAGATTTATGTTGACAAAAAATAAGTTCTTTAAATAAAACATAGATTATAAAAGACATTATTTTTTAAACATAATTTAAGACTATTCATTGATTTAGCTTTATCTTCTTCATTTGAAACTTGAAAACCTGTACCTCACGCACTCTGTAGACTCCGGTTTTGCAGCCAAGTCCTGGTCGTTGGAGGCGACACCGAAATGTAAAGGGAACAAGCCGCCGAGCAGGATGTCCCCAGTCTTCTGTGCCCTCTGATGAGGGCCATATGATATAACACCACAGCTGGAGGCCAGCAGCAGCAGACAGTGCATGAAGAACTTCAGATAAAACCCCATGGTCTCAGCGTTAGGCAGTATTTTGGCCATATGCAGGGTAGCAAAAAGGTCAAGGTTCGGAGTGATTGTTGGACGACTGCTCACTGCAGAACAATTGGCTCGACTGTTCTATTGTCCTCAATTGTAAGTCCCGTTGGATAAAATCATAATAATCATCATAATTATCAAATCCTGGACCCAGGTCCACGTCAGTGAAAGAAGCCTGAATTGGTTGCAATCTTGATATTAACAGGAAGTCCAGTTTTGAAGCCAGCAACAATATCCCGGAATGGAAAGAAAGTGGAACAGTCCAAGCCGCAAGCCTTTGGAAACGTTTGAAATGTTTGTCTAATCAGATCTGACTTTGAGAGAACTGCAGGATGAAGAAAAGTAAAGCCCTGCTGATGTCACTCACTGATGGAGGGTCGATCTGAGGGATCAGTCTCATCCTTTTCTTTGTTGCACCTATCGGGTGAGGTGATGGCTTTAAGACAAACTGTTCCATCAAGATATGAGAATCTCATCCAACGATATGTGAACTAAAAAAAAAAAAAAAAAAAAGGAAACAAACAGTCAGAACTTCTTAGAAATAACCCACTCGGGTTTTGAAAATGCAGTACTGTGCAAAAGTATTAGACCACCATTAGCTGTTGTTTTTGCAATGGTATAATGACCATATATAACAATGCTGAAAATCTCAAACGTTGATTCGTTACGCCATCATCGCCTCTTTCCCACTGAGCTTCCTTTCAAGCTTTGAGAGCTTTAGCATATCGCAGCCTAAACAAAAGTCGTTTCTTGGCTTCTACCCTTCCATTCCTGATCAAATATCTTCAAACTGGAGATGGGTCAAATGGAAGGGTACACTGCTCACAAAATTAGGGGAGATTTCATTTGGAAGTTTGTTTGGCTTCTTTTTAACGTCGCTATCGGCATCAGTGGCAATGTCAGCGACACACACACACACAAGGTTATCTCCATACACAAGTTCATATCAACACCAGTCACATACACACACAATCACGCACAAGTCAATGCCAATTTAGGGTAATCAATTAACCTAACACGCATGTCTTTGGACTGTGGGAGGAAACCGGGGCTGTGGTAGCCTAAGGGTTAGTGTACTGGATTCTGGACCTGATGGTCCAGGGTTCAAATCCCACCTCTGCCAAGCTGCCAGAGTTGGGTCCTTGATCACCATTGCTGCAATTGTATGACTGTATGAGTTGTAAGCCGCTCTGGATAAGGGCGTGTGCTAAATGCCGTAAATGTAAACCGGAGTACTTGGAGTAAACCCACGCAGACATGGGGAGGGCATGCAGACTCCACACAGAAAGGACCCAGGTCGCTTCACCCTGGGGTTGAACCCGGGACCTTCTTGCTGTGAGGCAGCGGTGCCGCCCTCATTTCGAAGTATCCCCTCATTTAGTGAGCAGCATATATGGTCATTATACAATTGCTAAAACTGGTGGCCTAAGATCTTTGCAAAGTGCTCTTATATCTAATAAACCATAGGAGCATTCGTTAATGCACAGCAGATCCATCTTTAATCTCACAATGAAACTCTATGACAATCAGCCAATCAATAAAAGACAATTGTTATAACAACAACACGACAATGAGAACAACACATAAGAGCGGTGCTTTTAACAAACCCCCTAAAGGAAGAGTTTCTTTAAATGAGCAAATCTGGGTGAAAGTGGTTTGTTTCGCACGACTGACCTCCTCACTGAGAGCGATGTGGTTCCTTCCTAAACAATGTACTATAAAGACCCAACACGGTGCTAATTAACCCTGGAAATATGCAGCAACAGGACTGAGCTATTCCACAGCGCCGCTCCGGTCGATTCCCTGGAAAAAAAAAAAGATTGAGTGCTGATTACACACAGGAAAAGGGCCTGGGTTCTGTTTATGTTTAATGCAGCTTAACTGACAGTCAGAAACCTAATTACGTGACTTATGTGTCGAAATCGCCTCCAGATTACACAACATGCTGTGTTGTGGCATCCATCTGGCATCACTTGCAGTGGTTTTGATTAATGCAGAATAAATCCAGCTGTTCTCTTTTGTTCCCAACTTGCGGTAACAAAGAATTTACCACGGTTAGAAAGGTTGGAAACTGAATGACCGGGACAAAAGGTTATTGATCAGGCAAGCTACCAAGAAACCAGTGGCAACTTTGAAGGACTGGGTATGTGGCAACAGCCTCGCAAATTTTACAAAAAGCCAACCTGTCTGACGAGGAGCTGAAAAATAACCTCCTTCTGGATAAAAGATGAGACGAAGCCCAAGCTCCATACACAGCAGAGCTCACAAAATGCACCACACCTACTGTAAAGCATGGTGACGGCAATGCATTTTTTTCAGTTGCAATTTTTTCATAGGCTTTGGTCAGAGTAAGGAAAATTGATACTGCCAAGAATGTTGGTCTTGATCTTCAAGAATGTGCAGTGCTGTGCAAAAGTCTTAGGTCACCGTGGGGTTTGCTGATTTGTCGATGATATAATGACCATATAGAATTTTTTAAAGATTATAATCAACATATACTTAAGATACAAATAGATGAGGTAAACGCACAGACAACATTTTCAAAATATGGTTTTCAGAACAAAATGGCTTCTACAGGCAAAAGTGGTTTCTTGGCTGCTACCCTTCTAAAAAAGACCATTCCAGATCAAACCTCTTCGTACGGGAGAACTTGGCATCCCGATGAAAATACCAAATGCTGCTGTTGCTTAAGTGTAAGGGGAGGTCACACTAAATCCTTGCCACCGTTTTTATAAAGGCTGCTTTTTCTGCTTGATTTCAGTTTTTAATACCGCACACAAATTCCCTGTGTATTCTGAGAAGGTGGCCAATAAACCTTTAAAACAACGGTATGTCTGATCTAATGGTGGCCTAAGACTTTTGCACTGTACTGTACTTTATTTTGTCATACTGTGATTAAGAGCAGCATACATTTGAAGGCATAAAAACAAATATGATTGTAGTTTGGTTTCACAGCTCGAGCAATTCTGTGAATTTACAAACAAACAAACAGCTCACAAACATTCAGGGTTATGGGACACTTCACTTTGAAATATCCCCTAATTTTTGTGAGCAGTATAAATTAAATAAAACAAACAAAATGACCCACTCACCTGTTCATAAAAAACTCAAGATTCGTCCGTTCTGAAGAAATCAGCAGTGAATCGAGAATCCTATAGCTTTATTAAATTCACAGTGTAAAAACAGAAAAGAAAATCCGTACAAAAGGAAAATAAACCGAATTAAAATCACTCGGACATCTCAAAGCCACTTTGGTGAACGTCTCAGGAGCATATACACCAACCGTCTCCACTTGACTTCAGTCGGTTATCAGAGATCGGTTACCAAAGAGACGCCCGACTCCCCGTTCCCTCTCCCCTTTAAACCCGTAACTCCGCCCCATCCAATTAGCACCTTACTACAGTTCCACGTTAAGGTTAAGGTGATATAAAACAAAAACACAAATACAGACCTTGTTGACAACATAAGCTCAGACAAAGCTTTATTACCTAAAAGTATTGTTCCTTTGACATTATATAATCATACTCTTAACCGGTCTTTTTCTTCCCTTCCAGGCATTCCTGCAGCACGAGGCTATTGACCACTCCAGGACAGGTCTGCCCCAGGACATCTCCAGGAACAAGATCAGGTACATGAATCATTGTTCATCATAGCAACTGCAAACCGCAATGTTAAGATTAACTTCCCATATTATCTGGGTGATAGCTTGGCCTTCTGCCATAATCACAAGAAAGATTGTAAAAAAGCTACCTAAGGTCAGGTCTCTCGTTGAGCTCACTCAAAGTTCTAAAATTAATTCTGGTCAGACCGAGTGGGACGGACACGCTGTTCTTCTGTTAGTCAAACATTAACCAGAGGAGGTCCGCTCATTTCCTCTGCTCCCTCCTCTTGCACAAGGCCAGAATCAGAGGACAGGGGACCAAAGTTTCAGCCTTCAGAGCACACAGGTAACGAGAAAATTGTTTAATGTAAAGCTTTGGCAGTGTGAGCTTACGACGTACGTTAACGATGCTCTACCAGGATTAAAAGGAAACCCTTTAACAGGAAAGTGAAACTGGGGCAATTAGTGAACCTTAATGTACAAGAATCTTTGTGCATTTCTGCAGCCAAAACTTTCTCTTGCCGACTCCAGTTTAAATTGCGGTACTTGTTTCAAGCATCATATTTAGTAACTGTTTAAAAAATAATAATCATAACAGCAGAATAAGCCAGCATGAGCTCAAACACTATGGAAGATCATTTGGATTATTTGCAAACAGTTGTGCTCGAAGCTGTTAACATACGGAGCAAATCTCACCCAATATGGATTGATTCAATAAGTTTATTTAACACCGATTCTGCATCAATGGAGCCATAATTTAGTTTTAATTAACCACTGCTTTTCTACAGTCCTTCTAATCAGTGGCTTTTGGCCATTTCTATTGGAAATATACATTAGGATTGCTACTGTATATTCTATCATTTTGTAACATGCAATAGTCACATTGTGCTCACAATTCAATTATATTAGTTGTCCTTTATAAGCGTTCAAGCTTAGGAAAAGTAAACCACAACTATTTACTCAACCTTCCATCAAGGCATTAAATATCAGGTTTAAAAAAAAAATAAATAAATAAAATAAAATAAAAAATAAAATAAAAATTCTCCACCCCCCCTCCCCAAACCATTTTTAGACTTCCCTCCACAGTTTTATTTCCCATTTTTAGTAACACCCCACACCTCAAGAACAACTGAAAAGCCTGAAGATTGCCCAGTTTTATTTAACAAGCAAAACAGAGGTTGGGGGGGGGAGAAAAAAAAAAAAAAAAAGAAAGACAGCTGGCCTCTAATACAGGATCACAACCATCTACACACAACCAAGATGCCACACACTGACAAAACTTAAAATGCAACAACTTGAGGGCAAGGCCTCAAAGCTCAAGCACATTTTCTAACCATTTATTCAATCTGTTACAAATGAGGCAAAGAAAGAAAAAGTTTTTTTGTGACAAGTGCTCATTGTGAAAACACACCGATGCTTCAAATTAAACCACAAACTTGTTCTTGGCGATCGAGTTGCTCTTGGTGGCTGTGTCAGCGTGAGCCTGATACCCGATCACAAGCTTCGCAGGAAGGCCGAGGTTTTCTTTGTATTTTCTCCTGAAAGGATCAGAGGAGGGATGATCATCATCATCATCATCATCATCTGACTCAGGAAGAGTGCAGCCACAAAAGTGGTACAAGTATATGAAACTCCCTGATCTACCTCATACGCCAAAGAATAAACTTCCATCCTCGTATAGATAGTGGCAGATCGTACATCGATACACAACCCCTCTACTTTCAGCTAGGAGGCCTTTGGTCCATCTGTCACTGAACCCATTCCGTTTTTTCCAAAACCTGACATGCCGGACAGTCTACTCGAGTGAGATAAGAATGAAAACCACAGCTGCAACTGTATTGTGTGCGCATAACTTCAAGCAAAGCAGAACCTAGGGAATCGCACGACCCTTGGTCGACCTGCTTTGTTCATCCAGTCCCTGAACCTTCTGGCTGATTAGCTGCCTGACCACTTGGGATCAACAGATCCCCTGTCCATCAGGTACTGTACCCTCCTCGTCTATTGGGCACCGGTCTTCTCAGTACTACATGTTGTACTTCCAGGACTACCATACGTCAGGTAACGACTCAAAGGTCACCTCGCTAGCGCACCACTGACATAGTTAGACCCTTTTTAGGGGGGGCTACAGCCGAGGTTGTTGAGCCTGTGCGTGTGTATTCTTGTAGGATTGGCCTTGGCACCAAAGTTAGTGCCCACTTGGTGACGCTGATCAGTTGTGTGTTGAACCAACAGTTCTACCTCTGAAACCTTCTTACATTCACTCAGATGTGGATTGCGTTTGTCTGGCACACGTTTGTTTCTAATACAGGGATTGACCAGGGATGGACCAGGGATGGACCAGGGCACAAGCGAGTGCCTTCCAGCAAGCTTTTAGGGCGTTACGAACAATGAGAGAAGCTCATTATTCACCATTATTCAATGTGCGCTTGGTCAAACAACCTCAGCGCTACATGATCATATTTTCCACGTCCTATTATGTGATCCACAATTATGACTGTCCCAAGCTTCCTCTATAATTCAGGGGTGTCCACATTTGCCCGAGGGCCAAAAGCGTCTGGTGGGCACATTTGAATTGGCGTGCGGCATCACTATTAAGAATACATTATGAGCGGCTCGCCGGCACATTGCAGTTGTTCAGTCGACAGTGGCAGCAGTAGGTAAATTACTTAAAAAGAGCTGCTTCGGGTTCAGACTGCCTGATCGTCACTTGTGTGAAATCCTGCGCATCACAACTCCAGCTGTGAAAGCAGACCTAGAGCATTAAATACAGCTGAGGGTGTACCACCACCCCTCTCATTAGTTTCTAATGAGCCGTCTCTACTGGTACGTAGAATAGATAATGTCGAATTTTTTTCCTACGTTTTGATTACGGCGAAAAACGGCTGATTCTTTAAAAGATTAAGTATTATGCATAGACCTTTTTAAAGCAGCTTCACAAGTTTAGATTATCTTCTAAATCATAAGGCCAATCCTAAAAGCTACAGCATATACTCTACTGTAATGATGAAGCAGAATAACGAATCGAATAACAAAAAAAAGGGACAGTCTACAGAAAATGCTCAGTCTAAACCTGCAGTAAGCTGTGGTATTAACAACAGGCCTTGTATTATATTTTAAATACAATGCTTTGAATTTACTAATGAAAAAGGCTTAGACACCCCTGCTTCAGGCATAATCAAATAAAGCAATACAATCAAACTCAGAACGACTCAATGCTAATAAAAACGACTCCTTATCATCACTCGACTCTGCTTTCTACAGAAATATTCCTTTTCGAATTAACTCCTGCTCTAGCTACACAACATGTCCTTTGGGTCCTAATAAAGCGCTTGCACCATCTGATAATGAAGGGTAATAACATGTGTTAATGAAGCATAACTGCGTTTAAGGCCACGTCGTACATCCAGGCAGCACTGGAGTGCACAAAGCGCCTACACTCCTTTGGAGCGATGGGTAATTAGCTTCATTACGGTTGCTAGGCACAAATATCTTTTCCATGAGCATCATTGTTTACAGCAGACTCAAGGGTCATCTGCACACATCTGCCTCGAACTGGATTCAAAATCCAACAGGGTGAACAGAACAGGCAAGTCTGTGATAGTTCTAAAGAAGACAACCGCTCACACCCACTCACCCGATGCAAGTCACGGCCTCTGCGTTCTCAGTGTTGGTGGTCCAGATGGCAATTTTGTCTCCTTTAGCACGGACGTTAATGACGGCACCGCAGACGTCTCTACTGTAGCGCCCAAACCTCTCACCGATGAGACACAGGAGCTGGGGAGAGACGGGCGAGGGTCAAGTTAAACAGCAAGGTCAAGATCGCGGTACATGGTTAATAACACAAAAGCAACAAAGCACTTACGGACCAAACTCTGGTCTAGGGTGGCACCGAGACAAATCTGATAGCACCACGGCCATTGGGTTCGAGGCCCAGCAGGGCTTTTTGGCCATGTTATCACACCGACCCATCCATGGACTGAGATGTCAAGATGGAGCAGTGTTTGCCATATCCGATTTACTTAATATGAACACCGACCACCACATATTGGTCTTATAGTAGTTCTAGATTAATGCCATTTTTAAATAATCGGCAGATGTCAACCCTCAAGAGGCCGATATTCAAACACTGGACAAAATGCATGTGAACGTGCATGACATTGACATTTTTAGCCCAGATGTATGGCAATAAATGTTGTAGTAAAGATTTTAATGTCACCAATATCATCAGTGGGGGGGGGACAAATCAATGGATGTAAACTCCATGATGGTGATTGATTAGTAAGTGATATATTCATAGGGGGGAACAGAAGCAGGTTAAACTGGACTAGAGTGCCCCCATATTGTCTTCAGTAGGGTGTGCCAAAACACCCCCGACAGTGATGGGGCATGGACAGGATCAGATTCTCCAGCAGTTCTCGTTTTTCTCTCTTAATATTCATTTTAAAATATAACCTCATTTTCGTGAGCAGTGTAGTTTAGAATATTTGAACGGTGTCACAAAAAAAAACAATAAAATGTGTTTGTGCAAGGCAGACCGTCTCTTGCCAGAAGCGATCCAGATCAGTGTGTCTCTGTTGTTTGGAGAGCGTGATGAGCCAGCGGCCACCACATTTGTTGCTCCTGTCCTCCCACATGGGCTCAATGCCATCCTGCACATAAAAACAGGTTAGAAGCAGAAATGTCTTTCTCAGGACTAAGACAGACCATTCTGAACGCGCAAAAATCAACATTTATGAATAGGGTGTTAAGGGTAGGCTTATGCATCTAAAATAACCAGGACCTCTCTGATCATTGTGTAAACAAAATAAGGCCCTACAATAGATAGATCTACTTCTACACCTTGAATCCAAGAGCTTACGGCATCGACAAAGCAAACGTTTGTAACCAAAAATACGCCCTGTAAAGAACGTATGTAATCTCCTCGTGATAGTAATGGGCCTTTGGTGGCCTAGCGGGTTAAGGTACTGGACTCTGTACCTGATGGTCCAGGGTTCAAATCCCACATCTGCCAAGCTTCCACAGTTGGGTCCTTAAGTAAGGCCCATAACTCACCATTGTTTGAATTTTAAGACTGTAGTTGTAAGTCGCTCCGGATAAGGGCGTCTGCTAAACACCATAAATGAAGGAAATTTGACAATGACAAGACGCTAAAGATTTAACCCATGAGAGCCCACAGTGAAGGGTGTCTCAGCATTGATGCAGCTTTGCTGCAGTATCATCGCCGCAGACTTTAACAACCGACACCAGAAAGATCACCAATTTCACTGTTGTATAAGCCAAAGCTTTAAAGACCTGAACCAGTTTTATAAGAGTGATCATCTACCCCCTGAGCCGCCCCTGTGCAGACATTGACGCAACGAACACCTCTGAAAGAAGAGGAGGAGTGAAGTAACTTGCCTTGAACACAGAATAGTCACATCCTGATGAGAGTTTGCTGGCCATCTGAATATTATTATACAACCTGCAAGACAGAAAACAAATGAGGACCCATTGGCGCCATTGCTTTGTTAAAATACAAACCTTAAGGTTTTTTTTTTTTCCCTTCAACTCCTCCGCACAGCGTAAACTGAAACCCAACACCCTCGTTAATGCCAAAAACAGTACATTTAACACCCAGGCTAGTGCCAGACTGCTGGCATTACACACCGACTCGCTCGTGCCTTATGGTGTTACACCACCTCTGTGTGAAAGCGCTCTCAAAACACAACCCTGTTACCAGTGGAAGATCAGCCTTAAGGTTCTGTGACTGTAAAGAGGAAGGTTAGGCGTGAAGAAAAATAAATACATTCAAAAAATAAATAAAAATAAAATCAGGAGAACCACTACTATGCCCCTCAGCAAAAGGTATCATTTTCCATTCAACTTGGTCATTCTCATCTTTAGACCATGACTGGGTTTAACCAACACTGCATTGACTAACAGCGCCACCAAGTGAAGAGAAATACCAGTATCTGAAATCATAATTACACCATGTAATGGTTCTGCTACTAATCATTAAATTCAAGTTTTAATTGTTCCCATACGTTGTTCACAATTCTAGAATATAAACTGGCCACAAATTTTTTTTTTTTTTTTTTTAAATCTTCATTTTAAATATCCAAAGACAGTATGACAAGAGACAACCAGTACCCAAATATCACATCTAAAACCACAGACATGAATACAGAGAAGGTCAGTTAGGATTCAACAAGCAAAATGACATAAATTTATGAATTTAAATGTTTCACGTGGTAAATCTATTTAATCTGTTAAGCGGTGTAGCCTAAATATTGGATAAACGGCTGAAATGTGTTCAGATTGCATGGTGTCACGTCTGAGCTGCAATGTTTAATCAGGTGAAGGTTTTGTGTTACAAACAGTCAGGCTCGCTCTCACACACAAGCACACACCTTTTAAGAAAATACAACTTACGCCCAGAAGTCTTCCACAGTGTCAAACTTGGTAATGAGTCTCAAATTATCCTGCCACATTTTGCTCTTATCATTCTTGTAGAACCACAGGGCCCAGCTAGAAAGCAGCACAATAAATGCTTTAAAAAAACAAAAACAAACACTTACAGTCACCACTGCAATCATTTTTCTGATTTATTTAAAAATTAACCCAAACAAATATGCATTATAATCATATAAATGTGCACATTTATCTTGCAGATTTTATTATAGATATCATGACTTAATTTCTCCAGGGCCTATCCTGAAATTCTCAGGGTCTCCTGAACAAGACGAGTTAGATGAGAGTCATTGTTACAGAATCAGGGACTGATCAAACTAACATGGCATCCCCTCACTCAAACACAGAGTCCGGACAGTTAGTACCCGTCCAGTCCGATGGGGAGGCACCACTGGGACATGCATTTGGGCCACAAAGGGCTGCTTTGCCATCTTAGGGCCATCTTGTGGCCTAAGAGCATTGTTCAGAGACCCAACACAGAGCACAATTATGGGTCCAGACTGCTGCACCACTACAGTCAGTGGACAAAAAGCAAACCAAATATAAAGTATATGTGATATAAAACGTGCCGTCCAAACAAACCAGTTTTGTAAAGGATGCTTGGGTTGTGGCTCTTTTCTCACAGGAATCACCAGGGTTTCCCTTTTTTCTACTTTTTCCACTTTCTCAAATTTCTTCCTGGGCCTCTTGTCAATCTGTTGAAGAAATTATTTTTATTTCATTTATTTAATTATTTTTAGCTAAAGAATTAGCTCCAGGTTAACTATAAATCCAGTTCTAGAAAGCATCAATTTGACAGCTCATTACAGAGGATTAATGGAGAATCTAAACTAAATATTGCTCTAATTAAAAAGTTTCTCACAAACAAAACAATCGTTGGAGCAAGTTGGAGACCTAGAGAGTTTTCTGTTGATAAATAGGTTAGATGCACACAAGAACTAACAGGGAAAGTTCATCCAATTTAGTTGAACATAACATTTAAACGACATTTAGAAAAT
Organism: Parotocinclus haroldoi; assembly: GCA_034779995.1. Lineage (NCBI taxonomy): Eukaryota > Metazoa > Chordata > Actinopteri > Siluriformes > Loricariidae > Parotocinclus > Parotocinclus haroldoi. Next base: position 11,784 of record JAUZST010029628.1, on the reverse strand, counting down.
GTATTCTTAATTTAAAAAGAGAAAACCAGTACAACTAAGGTTCAAACAATAAGTTTGGATAGAGCACCCAGTAAAATATAATAATGTGCCTGCATATAAATATAATAAGATATCACGAGCTAAATATATACATGCTAAAAGTACATTTGAATAGTGTTTTATAACGATTTAACCGACACTCACCAACTGAACTGCACTGGTCGCCATGTTGAATCTAGGGTTATGTTCAAACCGTCGCCATTAACAGCAATTTATATTCCCGCCAAAGGCCGCGTTCTAATCACCCACTGCTTCACGGAAGTGTTCTCGTAATATAAAATATAAATTAGTACCATGTCGGTTTTCCGTTTTTTTTTTAATACACATGTTATCTGTTCGTATTTTAAACGCAGAACTATGTATACGCAATTGATAAATGTATTAATATTGCTAATGAGGATTTTGTCATTTCCAAATTCAACCACGAGGTGGCGCCTAAATCCCATTAAACACTAAAACGCGTTCAAACTGCGTTCAAACTGCGATTGGGGCAAACGTCACGTTTTTGTAAGGTGATGAGTTCAAATCCCAGGGTTAGTGTGCTCTTAATAAAACTGTAAATCTAATGATCTGTTGGTTGTTGGGCAAGTCCAGTACAAATGTGTTAATCTTGTGAGTGCATAAGTTATTTCTTTTAAAAGAAATAAGGTTGTGAGTTCTAGCGCATGAGAAAATAGACAGATGTTCTGGTGATGCACCGGTTCACAGTTTGTTCTACTTAAAAATGTTATGGCCTTGGAAGAGACCATGACACGTTCAATTTCTTGTACTATGTTTAGTGGTTTCTATCACTTTTCATTTAAACGAATACGTTAAATGTGCGGTCTATCATACGATTTTAGGATAAATGTTTTTATCCATTGTCCATTGCATACACCTCAGTTGGCACGAATTCGTTCATATAAACTTCAAAAATAAAGATGACTAGACATGGGTTCAGTGTTTCAGCCTGTTCCTCTTTGATCCTAACCCTGGGATCCGTGCCACTGTTTGCTCTGACTACTCGTTTTGGGTCTCTGCTCGTTGTCAAGCTGCTTCAAAACCAACAAATGTGCAGCCGACAAATCTGCAGCACCTGTGAGACGCTCTCGTGTGAATATGGACCAGCATATCTAAGGAATGTTTCCAGCAGCTTTCTGAATCCATGGCAGAGCATTAAGGCAATTCCAAATGCAAAAGGGGTCCAACCTGGTACTAGCAAGGTGCATCTGATAAGGTGAGTGTAGATCCCAAACAAGGTTTAACTCAATACTCCTGCTTCACACCTAGTGTTTACAGTACAGGGTCTGCAAAAGGAGTACATTCTGAAGATGTACTTGACTCCAATACCCTAGGTTTAAACCCAGGTTTATCAGCAAATCCTAAACCATTACTCCAGGATCTTATTATGGACTTTACGAGATGGGAAGTCCAGAGCGTGGTGTACAGCGCCCTCGGGTGGTGCAGGAAAGCTCTGGATTTGAATTGACGATTTTTCACGTAACATCACAAATCCATAAATCCCTTCGTGAATTCCCAGCTCAGCTTCCAAGTGTTGTCTTAGCTTAAGGTGAAGATTCACACCTTGGAACTTCTTGATCCTTGTAGGGACAATTTTGTATCTATGTGCAGCTGTGTTTCAATTGCTTAAACCGGGAGCCTTTCTGCAAAAGGATGATCCCAGGATAATGATTTGTGTTAACTTTTTTTCATTTCATTTGTTAATAAGCACCCATTCCTCCATTGCAGACCTGCAACGTGTGATTTCAAACATCAGTAGAGTAAAAATGGGGATACCATTTTAGATACCAACGAACACTGCCAGTTCTTTCAGAAAGGTGGTGGTAGTGAGAGATCTGGTGCCATTACTCTAAAAGGTTTTCACAGCGTCCCTGCTGCTTTCCTTCATCATAACTCAAAACCCTTTCCAAAGTCTGACGTGCACTTTGCGAATCCAAAACTCCCTGCTTACGTAAGTGTCTGTTTGATTGGTGCCACCTTTTTGCAAGTCATAATAGCTGTTTATCTAAAACGAATTTAAATCTGCTATCAAAGCCTTGCCCAGCCGTTCAGCCACACGTGTTCCAGTGGATATGGAGAGCTGTTATAAATGGTCCATTATTTTTGCATAACAACCCTAATCAGGTAGGAGATTAGATGTGCACGTTGAGCAAGATTCTGCTGATCTGACAATTAGGGAGTTACAGCTGAGTTACCTTCATTAATGATTAATGATTAATCTGTTTAGGTTGCAATAATGAAGCTGGAGGATGTGATCATTACTCAGTAACTAACGTGAGCTACGGAGCAGAGAGTCTGAAACAATAAACAGTGTGATAGTCATTTCTTCATCACCGTAACCGGTCGGAAGAGTAAACGACGGATACATTTGAGTATCTGCTAAATGTACTGTCCAAATGTACCCAATAATACATGCTATTGAAATATCCGTCATCTCTTGGCAAACCATCAGGTGAGTGGTTCAGAAGAAATCTCATCCAAAGGACCGGCAGGCGTTTGAACTCACCAGCACTGAACTCTAATTAAAGTCTAAAACGTGTGACTATTTGGCCAGCAAGTGAAGTTTAAAGTTCACTATAGCTACAAATGCCATGCGGGGCGAAACTCAATCAACAAAGGGGAGTCCCCTGGTGAGGTGAACACACAGACAGACCAAAGACGGATCCTGGAGACAAAGGAGACGGTGACGGAACCAAGAATCAACGACCGATACAACAACCAGCAATGAAACTGTCCCATGTCCTCTGGTTACCACAAAGGGGCGGATCCTGTGCAGCCACCGTAACACTCCTACAATAAGCAACCTCACCAGAGGTGAGATACAATTCAGGAAGCATTACCACCAACTAATCCACCATGGTCCATTTCCTGCCTTTTTTGGCGAAAGGTTCGTTTTTCTGCTCCAAGGTGCCCCTACATGGTTGTGTAGTGGGGCCCCCTCATGGTGACCAGAGGGTGTTATTTCATTGTTAGTTGGTTTCGAAGAACAAGTAATTGAATCTACCTTTAATTTATGTTTCATTCTGGCTCTCCGGTCCCGTCCTAATGTTCTATCCTGGTCTTTGTGGTTTATTTATCCATGTGTTTTCCATTCTCTTCTAGTTTAAAAAGTTGCAAGTCACAATGGCTGGGTCAGCAGGGGTGACAATAAGCCAGAATTATGTGATTTATTATACCTTTGTCAATGACATGTATTTGCTTAAAGCTTTCCTGTTCACAACTAGATCAATGTTAGTGTATTGCAAGCTGTAGCATAATGCTAACTCTTTGTATCGCCCCATGCCATCACCCTGATCCATCATCTCACCCTGTGATATGTCTGTGGGATTCTAAAGGTAGTCGGCAGTCTTTGCAGGTAAAAGGTCAAACTGTTCACTGCATGAATGAATCTAAACTCAGCTCCGTTGTACTAAAACCTCATCACCTCTTTCCTCATGAGACTAATAGTCTTGTGGTTTTACACTGGAGAGCAGTTTTAGATTTTTCTATAAGCTTCCAGGCTGATCATTACCCCAGAGCCTTTCTCTTTCACATCAGTACCTCGCTGCAAGCTTATTCATATCAAATGATAAGATCTTTCAAATATGTATTCATTCTGTTCAAGGGTTTGTAGATAAATATGGATTTAATCTCACCTTGTATCATATAACTTAGATCTTTGGGCCCAAAAATCACAGGTTTGTATTGTCCAAGGGCCTCAACATGACAGGATAGAATTGTAGATGGTCAAGTCAAGTTACATAGCGCTTTTTACAATGGAGCATTGTCTCAAAGCAGCTTTTTAGCCTAGGGCGACAGTGGAAAGGAAAACCTCCCTGAATATAGAAGGAAGAAACCTTGGGAGGACCAAGTAAATACTAATAAAATAAGTTACAATACTCAGTAGATTGTACAGTTCTCAATGGGAGGTCCTTGCAGGCACATCGTCTCTTAGTGACTAAATGACAGTGGGAGTTCCTGCACTCTGGTGGGACTGGGTTCTGTTGATGAAGACCAGTAGAGTAATGCTGAGGTGGAGGAACATCCAAGTGCGTGGTGCTGGAACTGGTACCGGAGCATTTCTTCTGAGAGAAAAGAGAAAATGTAGTTATTTATGGGTTAGGAGTATATTATCAATCACTGATGCCATATGCAGCATGAAAACTCCGGCAGCACTACTATAGCTAAAGGGACAGAACCAGAAGTTAACACAGCCAAGAGGCAAGAGCCACCCTGAGCCATGCATCATAATCTAAATTTAACTAAAACCCTGAGTAAATAAGAAGGTTTTAGCCTAGACTTAAACATTTGGAGAGTGTCTGAATCTCCAATTAAAGTAGGGAGTTTATTTCATAGGTGAGGGCAGTATGACAAAGCTTTTCCCCCATAGGGCGAAGGACCCTGAATATCACAGGATTTAAATTATAACCTTGTAAAAGGGCACCTAAAGGATAGGATTTGAATTCCAACTTTGTTGACGGGCCCCAAAATGACAGGATTTGAATTCTAACCTTGTTGAGGGGGCCTTAAATATTGCAACCCTAACAGTGTAACATCTTAAAGTCCCTGGTGAAAATTTACCACCTCTATGCATTTCCAGGATTTAATTTTCGTCCTTTCACTAGGGTCCAAACCCCCCCCCCAGCAGTACAAGCTGAATATTGTGTTTACTAAGAACCATTTCAAAACTTGATTATTGGCTTGAATATCTGATCTATTTCTAGTGTGAATAAAGTCACGTTCACCTCCAGTCCACAAGGTGTGTTTGGAGTCATTTACTATCAGATTCTTCTGTCAAACTCTAGTTAAAGTCTCTCATGGTTTCTCTTCTACTTTGACTCTGAGTTCTTCAACAGAAAACTTGTGTGGGTTTGCTTCCTAGAATTCACACATCTCTTCTAAATGTAACGGAATCTGTCAAAGATGGCATGTGAATATTTGGAACACATGAACCAGGAGGGGCCAAGAAAGATGGACTGTGGACAGAACATATATAAGGACACACCTTTAAAACTACACACTCATAATCACACACTGCCTCACCTTAGACGGCGTTCACACTGCTCACATCAGGTAAGACCGTTTCTATTAAACCGGTCCACTGAAAAAGATTTGGATTTAAGTATCCACTGTTTAAAAATGAAAAGACATCGAACGTTTCCATGCAACACTTTCTAGATGCAGAAAAGACTCAGACTTGAGAGTTAAGGATTGCAGGATTGCAGGATGCTCCAGGCAAAGAGCTTTTCTTTCTTAGAATCATATGGTTAAGAAGTTTGTTCAAAACCGGACAAAAAGAAAGCAAATTAAAATGAAAGCGCAAACAATCAAATGTGGGGGAAAACCTAAGATAGATAAGATAAAACAACAAGGGATATTCAATACAAGGCAAGAAATAACATATGGTGGCAGGCTGCTGTTCTTCGTTGGAGAGTTTTTCTTGATTTTTTTTTTTTTGATAAAGTAATAATAGTGTGAAATTATGCAAAGTAAAAGAAAAGAATATATTTTAGAGTTTTAGTTTTAGAGTTTATATGGTCATGCTCGCAAGATTTTTTTCCCCTTCATTTCCCCTTTCTCCATTAGTTTCATGGTAAACAAGCTAAATAAATAAATAAATAGTTAATAAATCATGGAACTCAGATGGCATAGAGGTCTAATGCTCAGATTTCCAGTCCTGGCAGTGCTTTTGGCTTGAGGGAGGTAAGCTATGTGGGAGATCATCACCTGGTGCTTAAACAGCCGCCCCTGCTGTTATCACGACCAGTAAAAACTAGTTTAGAATGGGTAGGAATAACTTTATTGGGATGAGATCACAGTTATTACTGTTATAAATAAAATCAATAAAAGAACTCGATCGGGAAAAAGGTGTTCACTGTTTTCTGTAAGACTCGAGGCCAGTGTTCCTAGTTTTTTTTTATGAGGAACGTTTAAAGTTTAGAGTTAGGACCGCTTTATTTTAAGGAAAACAAGAAGGTGGTTAAGGAAGAAAATAGAAAGAAAGACTCCTAGTCATAAAGTCTAAGGGCTTTTTAATTTGTTCATATTTTTAGAAGAAACATAAGATAAGAAAAAGGAAAAGCTACATTAATTCTAATGATGTGATTCAGTGGTTCATTAGAAAAAAGAAGGAAAAACATTTTTAAGAACCCAAAAAACAGAACCAAATTAAGTTTTTAGGTCAAATGTATTTAATAGTAAAAAAAATAAGTAAATATGTATGAGTGTAGTAAATGAGGTATGAGTGAAATATTTCTGAACCAACGTCAATAAATGATGCCTGATAAATACACTTAGCCGGAAATAGATTTGTGCAGAGTCATCAGCAATCTGATACTGATACTGACATCTTATCTCTCATGAACTAGCTGTTAAAGACTGGCTTTATTAATCTGGATACTTAGCAGGCCTTTAGTGGATTAGTGGATCTGTTTAGTTACTCTGTTAGTAAAAAACACTGGTAGTTAAATTGTTGCCTTGCTCTACATTTCAGGTAAAAGGGACCTATTAAGTAATATTTCTTTAGTATATATAGAGCGTGAGAGGGAGTGTGTTTATTGCGAATAAGGCGAGTGCCATAGATCATTTCAGCCACGATGTTATTCGTGATGTCACACGACCTATTGCTTTTAGACAAAAACAATTAAGAACTTTTCTCAACCAATCAGATTTGACAGTCGAAACCAACTGCTGTATAACAATAAATATTGAATTGTAGCCTGTTCTATTACAGTCTGTTGAGCTAGGTAAGGATTGAAGAAGAGCAATGTACCATATCATAGTTATCATAAAACCTATAAATGTTTTGTTTTATAATTAGGAAAGAAGAGATTACAGCCGTAATTGTTCTCTAAATAAATTATAACTATGGATAAATAACAGCTTTGAGGATACACTTAAAGGTGCGATAAGGACATGGTTTATAAGATACAATAACACTAGTGGAAATCATGGATACTAATGATAGAGGAATTTGTTTATGTTTCAAGATAAGGATTAATCCAGTCTTTGTTGTCTAGACATAGCAGGTTTACTTTAGTGTGATTAGTATAGAAAAGTATTGTTTACAGAAAAATAAAGCTTTGTGTAGCTCACAATTTCACATTTCACAATTTCACATTTCCACATTTCAGAGAGACTTTCCTCATAAATAGTGAATTGTTTTATATGTAGCAGACGTCATTCATTCAGAGCATTTATCAGCGACACTTTACAAGGAGGCTTAATAAGTAGTTAAAGGTTAAGTTTCTAGTAAAATGGCTTCTTGGTGGAGTTGGAATTTAAACTCACAACCTTCCAGCTAGTATTCCACAGCCTCAACACTCTGCTCTGGTTAATGACTTAATCATTACCTAATCAGGGTCGTGGGGCTCTGGCACCTATCGTAGCATGGTCAGGATGCCATTTTATCACAAAAATACCTGCTGACGCAACCAATCTACATTTACTTTGACGTCATTTAGCAGACGCCCTTATCCAACTCATACAGTCTTACCATTTAAGAAATGGTGGGTTAAGGACCTTGCTTAAGGACCCAACTGTGGCAGCTTTGGCAGAGGTGGGATTTGATCCCTTTACCTGGTCCAGAGTCCAGTGCCTTAACCGCTAGGCTACAGCAGTCAGAACTAGTCTGCATGTGACACCCAACATGACAAGGGACTGCGGTGGCCCAACGGTTAAGGTACTAGACTCTGAACCTCAAGGTTCAAATCCCTCCTCTGCCAAGCTGCCAATGTTAGGTCCTTGAACACGACCCTTAACTATTACCCTTCTGATTTCTTCCATTGTAAGATAAGACTGTATTAGTTTTAGATCCCTCTGGATAAGGGTGTCTGCTAAATGCAGTAAATGTAAGTCACTGCCGGGATTCAAAGCTAGCACCCTAGCTCCCGCTTACTTAATAAAATCACACTATTGTCTTGGTCATTTCTTATATCGTGGAACTCTTTTTGAAATACCTGTTCTGATTTTGTTAACCATTTTTTTTTGCTATCCCAGGATGCCTTGGGGTCAGGTACTGTCCTTCCTGAAGAGCCTGTCTCGCATTAAGCCGTTGGAGGCAGATGGCGAGGGCTCGGATTTCCGCCGCTGTCTGACCACGATGGATCTGGTGGCATTAGGTGTGGGCAGTACGCTGGGCGCTGGTGTGTACGTGCTCTCGGGAGAGGTGGCCCGCACCGTGGCCGGACCCAGCATCATTGTTTCCTTCTTCATCGCCGCCGTGGCGTCCGTCTTTGCAGGACTGTGTTACGCCGAGTTTGGAGCCCGAGTGCCCAAGACGGGTTCGGCGTATCTGTACAGCTACGTGACGGTGGGCGAAGTGTGGGCGTTTATTACGGGATGGAACCTGCTGCTGTCCTACGTCATAGGCAAGTGACTTTACTCTTCAAATCAAGGGAATTAGGCTTAACTGATTGATTATGTTAAATGAACCCGTTCTGAGTATGTATGATTAGTTACGATGTAACCTTGATACTGAAGTGCTAAACTTTTCATGATCAGGCTAACTCTGTCCTTATCAGAACCTTAATTTAGTGGTTCCCACCCGTTTTCCTTGCCCCCCACAAGTGTTTAAGAAAAGCTGCTCTGCATTTTTTGATGTTTGACAGGTTGGCTGTATGCGGTAGTGAAAAAAACCTTTCCTCATAGAGTTCAATTCAAAAAAAGGGATCTTCTTCTTCTATGAGTGAATTTTGAAGAATCTCCACCTCACCTCAATGTTGATGTAGTGCCTCAAATTATAAGGCCGTAACCAAGCAGGTCCAAGAAGTGTCCAGGACCTAGTGGTGCTTGTTCATGGACAATGCACTAGCCGCCTCATTGGCGGTTGATCACAGTTGATCATTTTTTCTTCTATTTCTACCTAAAAGGGGCTTTTGCACCAAACAGTTCTGGGGACTACTTTAGAAGGAATTTCCCCCCATGGTTCTCTGAGAACTACAGTTTTTAAATTGTATTCATTTTCAGAGCGAGTGCTTATGCGTCTGCTGGTGTACATTAGGAGACGATGTGCCTCCAAGGACCTCCCTCTGAGGACTCATTTTACAATCAATTTTGTTTTAAAATGTATTTATTTTATAATTTTTCTATTACTAATTTAAATTTTATTAATAATTTGTTATTTATTTTAAATTAATTTTGCCATGATTTAATATACATTTAGTATTTATTTCATTAACATCTAGGCCGCCCATGGAGGTCGGGTCCCCTGTTGAGTCTGGGTCCTCCGAAGGTTTCTTCCTACCAATTTAGGGATTTTTTTCCTTTCCACTGTCGCCCTAGGCTTGCTCAACTTGGGATTGGCCTTTTAAGATCATGTATTACTGTAAAGCTGCTTTGAGACAAAAAAAAAAAGCGCTATATAAATAAATGAAATGAAAATTTACACTTCCTATTGGGTTCCTATGCACTGATAAAAGAGTCTACGTTGAAGAAAATAGGAACTGATAGGAACTGATAGTTTGATAGTCTGATAATTGAAGTCTCTATACCTGGCGTTTTAAAAACAGCAATCCTTCCAACTTCGTGCGGTGCGAACACGGGGCCCCTTTCTCCAGTAATTCTAAGTATTATGAAAGAGTTCCTTTGAAGCTTGAAGCATTCTTACAAACCTTTAACATGACCAGAGTATTTAAGCACAACCAGTACGACACCAGTAATTATTAGCGTTAATGAAATGCTCCGCTGAGTTCTTACTCAGCTCTTGTGACCAAAGCTCACGGCCGGTCACGAAAAGTCTTGGTGAATCATTAACGAATGCGAACGGGAAAAATCCAGCTTTAGGAAGCACAAATCCTGATATCAGCAAGCTTATTTGACCTGGATCGTAATAATTGGTAGATTTCTGAACTAAGATGCAGGCTGTACGAGGACTTTATGACATGCTGTAATCACGCAGGTACGTCCAGTGTTGCCAGGGCCTGGAGTGGTACCTTTGATGACCTTATTGGAAATGTCATTGCAAATTTTTCAAGAGAACATACACCCATGGACTTACCAGGACTCGCCCCTTACCCAGACTTTTTTGCAGCTGGGCTTATTATCATTTTGGCAGGTAAGTACCATCAGCTTTTGACCGTCTGCTCTGTAAGTGCTGTTACAGTGAAATTCTACAAAAGTGGAAGGAACCGCACAGTGCTGATGCACATAGGCTGTAAAAATGGGCTGGGCTCCTTATTCCAGTGTAGAAACACTGGACTGTCCCGTACAGAACCCTGACCTCAACCCATCCAACATGACTGAAGTGTCTGCTTGGGCAGTTGAGTGGCCTACTTGGGTGGTGGCTCCCGTCGGTTTGAGCCCAAGCCTCTACCTAGAGCTAAATGCTCCTGCTGTGGCTTAATGGAAGTGAATCAAAATGCCTAGCCCGGAGGAAGAAAAGAGGCTGTCATAAAGCAGTATCAAAACCAGTGTTTACTGTAGAGGCCATGTTTGGGTGTTCATGTATTAATTTCAGTCATAGTAGTAAGAATATACATACAGTACATGTTCACATACAGACATGGCTGTGCACACGGCCAATACTATTGGGACACAAACTCACATTCTTTATATTTGCCACATTTCAATCACAGTTGTAGTTCCTTCAAGAAATGCAGACTGATTTTCCTTATTATTATTTCTGTATCTCTCAGGCATTCTTGCGTTCGGAGTGAAGGAGTCAGCAATAGTGAACAAGATCTTCACTGCTATAAATATGCTCGTGTTGGTGTTTGTTATCATTTCTGGCTTTATTAAAGGCAATATTAAAAACTGGCAGCTAACCAAGGAAGACATTTACAATTCCTCGATGTAAGTATCTCTCTCTCTCTCTCTCTCTCTCATTCTCTCCCAATCTCTCTCTCTCTCATTCTGTATCTATTTAACCTTGAGAACAATGCTTCTTAGTAAGTATAGTAAGAATATATATATATATATATATATATATATATATTAATCTCTTCAGAAATGGCACTGTGGACAACTCCACTGACACGTCAGGATATGGGTCGGGAGGATTCTTTCCTTTTGGATTTGATGGAACATTGGCCGGTGCAGCTACCTGCTTTTACGCCTTTGTGGGATTTGATTGCATTGCCACCACAGGTGCGTCACTTCTTTAAAAACTTCACATCTTTAAAAACTCATTAAAGTAATGCTTCAGTGGCATGCATGCTATAGTTTTAATTACTACTGTATATGAATACATGAAGGTAAGCATGACACATGCTCACTTCACACTGACTCTTGTTATGTATGTGAATGAATGATTACTCGCTCATGAAATACTGCAAGAATGAATGCTGAATGAAGAAGAATGAATGCTGTGTCATGTAGCATTTCACCTCCATGCTTCCTCCATTCTTTTTGTTCCCTCATTTCTTCACACCTCTATCCATTTGGACTTCTGCTGCTCAGGCTTTGCTTTTGGTTCTTGATTTGTTTAGCTGCGTCACAGTTATCTATGATTTTTGCAAAGCCTAACAGACGTGGAAAAGACATTTGTAAAACCAAAGCATGGAAAACATTTTTTTTTAATTTAACAATCACAACTTATTCAGCATAATTTAAGGAAATATATACAAATCCATCCATTCACTTGAATGTACTATATATATATATATATATATATCCTTATCCAGAGCGACTTACTATTCATACAGTCTTACAATCCAAGCAGTTGTGGGTTAAGAGAGTTGTGGATTCCCTTGTTCAATTCAATTCAATTTTATTTATATAGCGCTTTTTACAACGTAACATTGTCTCAAAGCAGCTTTACAGTAATAC
>JAUZST010029617.1:0-29546 GCA_034779995.1 Parotocinclus haroldoi | reverse complement strand
TCAAACTTCTTCGGACCAATAGACGGGGATTTCAGTTTGGCTGGCTATTCTTTTGGGCGGTGTCCCAAATCTCTTACTACGTTAGTATGTTAATAGTTATCCTAAGATTAAGAAAGTAGGTTTACAGTGGAGGGCAGCACGGTGGCTCGGTGGGTAGCATCGCTTCCTCACAGCAAGAAGTTCATTCTCAGCCCGGGCCCACTCTGTGTCTGCGTGGGTTTACTCCGGTTTCTTCCCACATTCCAAAGACATGCGTGTTAGGTTAATTGGTGGCTCTAAAGTGGCTTTCAGTGTCTGACTGTGTGTGTGTGCGCCCTACGGCTGGCCTGCGACCCCGTGTGGATTAAGCAAAAGATAATTAATCTATTTTAAATTTTCTAGAGCGTTTAGCTTAATCCCGGCAGTGAAGGAAATAAATAATTATCCACATACTTCCACTAATGTGTTTTCTATTGACAGAATTATGTTGTAAAGGATAAGGAATACACGATTGTGATGGAAGAAAGATTTATTTGTACAATCGTTATACAGTTTTTCATTTGAAAGGAATAAATATCAGATGTACTGCTCACAAAAAATAGGGGATTCTTCAAAATGAAATATAACAATGAAATTTTCCCCTAGTTTTTGAAAGCACAGCATATATGATACCTACCTATGACTTTTGGATGGAAGACAAAATTGTCCTAAGGGTTCCAGGTTGCAGTCTTGAATTAACTGAAACCATTTGAGCAACTGGGCAGGGATTAATTTAAACGGGGAAAAATCCATGCAAAGAGAATAAACTCATTTACCAGCAGTTTGTTACGAGCATTGTTGAGCATAAGATGGAGAAGTGTATTATCACTCAAATCACAATAAGGGATTGTCTTGATGTGGGTATCAAATGTAAGCAAATAATTAGAAAATTAATGGTTGCAATGACTTGGCTGTTTTAACTGGATCATCATATACAAGTGTTTTTGGACTACCAAACAAAACCAGACTCTGAATTCAGTAATGCATGCACTTGAAACTGGAACAACTGTGAAGAGACATGAGAAAGATACTAATGTGAAACTCAATAACTTAACACTGGACTAGAATTGTGTTGTTTATTAAATAAACAGAAACATGAACAAAATCAAATCTGTTAACATATAGATGTCTTGGGTTATGTGAGTGGAAGGTTGCAGCATAAAAGGCATATGGCTTTGATGATACATTATGTATTAGAACCGTTGTATTTCTGTATATGATATTATTCTGTGCTGGATCATAATGTCATTGATTTGTTGCTCAAAGGGCATTTACATGCAACATATTCCCAAGTATAAATCCAGATATTGGTTTATCATCCCATACATCCATTCATAAAATAAAATAAGTTTTCTCCCCCACATTTCCTCTACTTTTAAAACTCATGATCAAGTGACAAAGGATAACACAGATTTGTAAAGATATTTTGAACACATTGCAACCACTACTGAAAGCACCGCTTTATTTACCATCAACCCTGTAGAGTTTTGCCCCTTCACTTTCACAGAAAACAGACTTATGCTATGGGACAAGCATAATGGCATATCAGTGCATTTTAATCAGTTCCCCAACAAGAAAACAATTGTAGTTACATTCACAATCACTCAGAGTTCACTTAATTTGGGTGTAAATGTCTTAAACTCAGTAACAAACCACAGTTAGAAGGGACTAGGTTTAGGAACAGCTCAGTGTAAAATGAAATATATAGTTTTTTTCATATCTGAAATATTGGCAATCGTCTAAGCGATAACCTTTTTAAAGCTTAGAACTGCAAAATAAAAATTAAAACACAGTACTGTGTGTTTTACCAGTGAAAGGAAGTGAAAGAAACAAAAAAAAAAAAAAAAAAAAAAAAAACCCTCCAAAACTGTATTTACGGATCAATGAGATTCAGTGTAAGAGGGGAAAAAACTAACAGGCTATGCCATTAATTAAAAATAATTAAACTGATAATGAACTGATTGGCAAAGAACAACCATTATTCCTTCATAACTTCCAAAACTGCACTGTGTCTTTATAAAGTCAAAGTGATTGAATGAATGAAGCCATTTTAGTTGAAGCACACAGATAACATAGAGCCAAACAATACCAGGCATGTGCATTTACCATTGACAACAAAATACTGCTATCAATTCTCTCTTAAGACGCAAAACATTTTTAATAACTGGATCAATGCAGCTTTTGGTGACTGTGCAGCAACCACCAGAAATTATTAAGGAGAACATTTAGAACAAACTTAATGGTAAGTATCTTATTCAAGGTCAGCAAAGCAGTAGACGCAATGCCCCAGTCTGTTGAATCTGAAGTTCTCTGATTGTGTTAACCCCTAGCCCAATTCTTTCTTGAGAATATAAGAACTTCAAAACATTATTCAGCATTATTACTTTAACAGCTGATGGAAACATATCCCAACTGATACTAGTAAATACATGCTAAGCAATACAGATTTCTGGTTTTAAATCAAATTGTATGTCTTACACATACAAACTAGCTCGAAGTACCCACGCATAAAGAAAAATAAAATCACGCCATGCCTTATGGAAGAGAGAACAACTTTCGAAATGTGTTAATTTTTAAAATATTTTTGTTCTGATGTGCATTAGCGTACAATGCTGTACAAACTATAAACCAAAACCACTGAAGTCACCTATAACCATCTACTGTCATTTCCAAACATACCCTTCTTTTAATTGTTCGTATCAATACATTTCACATTTGTACTTAAGCTAAAAAAAAAAAAAAAAAAAAAAAATTCACGTGTTACCAATCCCATATTCTTTAGCTTGCAGACATTGTCCTCTTAAGCTTTGTAACTAATAAAACCTCTTGTTTCTCTCTTGTCGTTTTTGAAAGACCACTGCGCCCACAACAGCGCAAACAACAATTCCAAGAAGAGCGCATAGGAGGAGTAGGAAGACCTTCCAGCCGGTGAGGGGTGTGCTTCGGAAATTGCCAGTAGGATCATCAATGTTGTCTGTGTAATGAGAGAGGAGAAATATTGATAATCTATAAGAAAATCTGGCATTATAGTAACAACTACAAACAAAACAAAACTGTTAAACCATTATATAGCTTATATAGCTTAACTACGTAATGTTTAATATAATCCCAAATTGTTTTAGTATTTTTTAAGCCAAATAATTAAATGTCTCCACAACATTTGTCATATAAAATACAGATAAATCTGGTTATCCAAATTAGCACTGCTTTTGCAAATCAGAAAGCAAGCAAGTAGGCGAATAACCCTACATATATAGTGATTTGTGTAACTACCTTACTGGAGATCTGTTCACTTAATCGTGAGCACGAGTGATCTGTGTTGTTTGTAATGATATCTATTAATGTATTTTTAGCTTACATCGAACAAAGTATCAGCTCTATCAAACTAGATTTTACAGGTTTCTGTTACACACGGTCAGAACAATACATTACTGAATATGAAACTATTCCTGTGAATTTCCATCAATTCAAAATGCAGTGGCATTATGGATGCTGTGTATGGCATTCCACTCGTGTTTTCAGCCATATCTATGATTATTTGATGTATTGTTTGCAAACAGTTTTCTTGTAAAATAACCCTTTATATTTACATTACAGTTGCATAAATAGTCTGTGACTATGTGAAAATGTGGCTATGTTAATGTCTGGCCAAAGTCCTGGAAGGTGATGTGGCCATTTTACAGCAGATAATCCTGAAAAACACCTGTAAATATATAATATATCTCACAGAGAGATTCACAATTCATTTTAGAATAAGCACGGAAATGGAAGCTATGCCAGCTATGATACACTGATATACAATCAATTTTCTCAAGTTTCATTTTAAAAATTAAGCAAAGTTTCTGAGTTAAGACTCTCGTAGAACAAGTTTAAGACATACGCAATATTAAAATCCTTCCTAATGTGTGGAATTAATTTGGTGACTTAAAAAAACAACAACAAAAAAAAACAAATGAAGCTCACAAAGCCAACTTAACACAAGAAAAACAAAACAAAAAATAAAAACCCTGATTAATTTTTCAAATTACTGCAGGTTAAACAAAAATACAGTTTTTCCTTTATACCCCATATGTTATCAAAGCTCATAATTAAAATGAAAACAATGCTTTCTAATGATTTCTGCTTTGTAATAAAAATGAGCAAAAGTGTATTTCTTTGCCAAAATTCACTGCGCTACCTTTAGGAGATTTGAGCAGACTGACACTGGGTTCAATCTTAGTCCAGTCTTGGCTGTCCTCCTCAGGAGTGTGTTCTACCATCAGCTGGTACATCTTCATAGAGATGATGTCATGATTGTCTGCGCAAAACATGCAAAGATTGCCTTTAGCAATCAGCACTAATAAGAATAATGAGCTGAACTAGCTCTATGTACGGTAAACAGACTTACCAGACAGATCTCCAGTAGCTGCAGATGCTCCAAAGTAGTAGCCAGTCGGGAGGCGGACGCCACCAATATCAATACATTCTTTCCATTCATTCTTATCATCGACATCAACCATTATCTATAAGAATACAGGATTGATAGAATAAGACACTGAATTCTATTGTGTAATTCGTAAATTAATTTTAGTTTCAGCCCTTTTTCCATTTGTAAGAACTGACTTCACTTGGTAGTGTCCGTAATATATGCCTTTGGAAACCTTTATGCCACAAATAAATAAATAAGAACATTATGCAGAATGTTGTA
Source organism: Parotocinclus haroldoi (assembly GCA_034779995.1). Lineage (NCBI taxonomy): Eukaryota > Metazoa > Chordata > Actinopteri > Siluriformes > Loricariidae > Parotocinclus > Parotocinclus haroldoi. Next base: position 24,841 of record JAUZST010029617.1, on the reverse strand, counting down.
ACAGGCAACCTGTGTTCCATAACCAGTAACCATATGTAATGTATTTGCTTAGGGAAAGGAACAATCGTCATTTCTTGTACGAAGTCTCAGAGGTCTTTTGAGCCTTTTTAAGTAGAAGAGGTAAATCCAGCCTGGTGCTACTAGTATGGCTGTTAAATGACCAGCACTCAACATTTCTAGGTATATTCAGGTAAAATTGGCCTTGTTATTGAAGTTCTAAAGCAAGGTATGTATTTGTTACCATTGCATAGCAACCACACATATGCTGTGTACTTTTTGGTGGAAGGTATTTTCAGCCTAAAATCATAAAAGTCTGGCCATAGTTTATTTTGGGCCTTTGTTACCTTTATATTGTTGTAGAAGTGTGTTATTGCATTATTAAAGCAACACAACACGAAAAGGAGTGTGTTATCAAGGCTACTATGGCAAATCACAGCTGTGATTTTATTGGCGATAACATTTCTTCTCGTGTTCTATTGCTTAAATAAGGCAATAACAGAAAGACAACTAGACAATGTTTGGTTTAAGTCAGTCTATAGAATCAATGTGGTAATCACCTGTCAAATTTCACAATCGGGTTAAGCTTAAACTGCATCTATTCCTGTTCAAATGCAGTGTAAACAGGGCAATGATGCCTTAAGATGTTCCAAATGATCTCTACAAACTTCCTTATGATTCATAAGTGAGCTGTTCGACAAACAGATGAACGAAAACATCAGACATTGTGCATACAAAGCCGTCAAAAAAAACTGGACCTTACTTCCAACTTTTAGAAGCCTATATTTAGAAATCAGCTGAAATATTTAACAGAAACACTACGTCACTTCTCCTCCCTACATTACTTTTTTATTAGGGGTGTAAAAGTGAAAAGTTACAAAGCCATTATTATATATTGCTTTATTGCATTTTTGTTTCTTGAACCTATTAAGGCAAATAATTTGGGGTTGTATACATTACTGTGTCCAATCCTCTATACCCTACATTATGCATATATATATATATATATATATATATAAAAAGTGTGTGTGTGTGTGTATCTGTAAAGTTCTTTATATGTTTCCTATGTGACTGCCAATTCAATTCCCGCAAGCTCATGTTCATCTTTCTGGTACACATTTGCAAAAAAGGTTAAGAGTTACATTCTTCTTTCGAGAATGTAATCAGGTGTAGTATGATTTCAAACAGAATTACTGAAAATGTACAAAAAGGAATTATCCACAGAGGTAATTTCCCATTTACAGTATGAGCATGCCATTCAAACAACACAGCTTCAGCATAAGATAAATCACACTGCCCAAACAGGAACATTTCTGAGACTGAAAACTGAAATTCTGGAATTGTATCCACTTGGTACGGGTACTTGGGATAAAAACGTTGTACAAAATAAATAAAATGCTACTGGGTTGACAGGACATTTTTATATATAAAAAAAAAAACCTCAACAATACTAAAGAGAATATAATTAAGTTTTTACCGTGAGTCTGCCCTTGGAGTATCGAATAGCAAGATACGTGTCATGATCTTTGTTTCTGACTTCAGCTGAGCAGCCACCAAGTTCTGAAGAGCGGCCATCTTTTCCATGATCATAAGCCAGAGAACCATTACTCACCATTGCAGAAATGTAGGGAAAGGAACGCTAGGATATCACAAAGCAACTGATTAGCACATACTTCTTTTTTATGGCGCAATGATGCGGCTAGGCTAAATCCTGGTATTGCATGCATATCCAGTACATACGATACTAATGAGAATCAAACACTTTATACATTTCATTAAGACAGTACTGCTTTTGAAATTCTTAAACAGTATTAAGATGTTGCTTTGCTCATACAAATCATCTGACTGACAATAAAACAGTAGTGCAATAATACAGTAATACTCCGAAAATTCGCACTTCTGAATCCGCGGCTTCACAAATTTGCATATTTTTCCTGGGAACCTATCAATTGAAATTTGCTTTATAATTTTAAAAGTTTGCAGGTCCAGATTGCACATGCAATCTGCACGTTTTTTTGTGACCAGAAGTTGTATTATAATTTTACAATATTGCATTTACAATTTAAGCATTAATTTGTTAATTATAATAAAAAAGATAATTTCATAAAAATGTTTTACCCACTGTATCCAATAATATCTCATTTATTATGATCATATATTACTACTGTAATATGAAATAACTTTTTGTAATGTGTCATTTCCTTCCCAATTTTTTTGCAATTTCAAAATACAGTCGAATCCGGTTAATTGGACCACCAGTTAATGGGACCAGTCGCTTATTCGGGCCAAATCCTAAAGTACCGAAACAAATCCTATTATATATGTGTAATGTTATTCGCTTATTTGGATCAAAATTCTGTTTAATCGGACCAAAAATGTGAGAGCGAATAAGAAAAAGAAGCCACAAGTCGCCACTTATAGCGGATGCAAAGCGGATTTTTGGGATCCGCGGGAGAATTTATGCTTTTATCAAAGGTCAGGAAATCTGAAAAGTTATGTTGACGACCAAAACCAGCGGGAGGTGACCACGTCCATCACTTTCTTGATTTTGTTCAAGTGCAGTCCGTCAATCACACTGGATAAGCTCTTCAAACGTTGACTGGTATTTAGTAAGAACTTGTTTTTTACAGTATTATGCTTCACATGCTGAGTATCTATACATTTTTTGTAAATCGTTTCGAAAACATGCTTGCAAATTTATTTTTCAATGAATAAAGTTCGCAAGCAACAGTAGTTCTTGTTTGTACGTTCGCTATACGTGTAAATCTCACAATAAGAGATCTAATAAACATTTAATATGTTACATAAATTATAGCACGTCCCGTCTTGAAATATAGGGCATGTTCATTTAATCTGACCAGTCGGTTATTAAGACTAAAACGATCGCATCCCGATGCAGTCCAATTAACCGGATTCGACTGTACTCTGGGGTGGGGGTCTAGAAACATGACCTCCTTAAATTTTGGGGTAGTTCAAATAAACATCTGTTTAAATATAGTGAAATCATGCAATAACATCATGAATGTACCCAGATGCTTTTCTTAAAACTATACATACATCAAACACCAATACTAAAGACTGAAAATATGCAAATGATCACAAAAAGAAAAAAGAATATGGGATTTAATGGGAAGTTTAGGAATTGAGATGATGTCATAGGTTTTACCATGTACTCCAGTATTAATTGGAATAGGAAATCCAGAGCTTAACTAAACTTATTACAAAAAGATAAATAAGTTAAGTAAAATAAGTATGTACACTGTAATCCATTTAATCATGCTGATTGCACATCAAACAGCTTTCATGAATACTAACTGTACTACATTTTTGGGTAAATTGACACCATTTACAGTAGTGCTGTCAACATTCAACAAAACCAAACTTGAATGCATAAACGTGCTTTGCATATGGACTAAGTATGAAGGTGTCCTTTAATCAATATTTCCAGAATATTTCACTACAGAACTGTAAATGATTTTGAAATGTTCCCTGTATGGCTTCGCTCATTAAACTGAGTTTAGTGTACGTGCAAATTAAAAACGTCTGGTACGCAACAGCTTACACATGTTGTTTCTAATAAAAGTCCCTTATTAAATGAACATTTTGAACGTAAAAAGCATTGTTAGTAATGTACAATGTTCTGATAGTTGCTCGTTTTTGTGTCTATGTTTTTGCATTCAGTTCAAGTGCATGTTGTTCACTCAAAATGTTTTTTTTTTCTTCAACGTTAATACAACAAAACTAGAATCCCAAACTAGCCATGTAATATCTAATCATATGGTCGAAAACAAGCAACAGGATATGAATGGGTTACGCATTTAAAAAAAAAAACAAAAAACAAAATAATAACGCATGGACAGTGCTGCAATGGCAAGAAACATGCAAAACCTAAAAAGCGTGAGCAGCGTATATAATATTCTCATAACTCACATCGGCAGCCTCATCGTTTGGGTATGTGTCTATAAAAATGGCCAAACCATTGAAGTGGTCATTGCTGGCAGACCCTGCTGGGAAAGAATCACCTGTAAGTAAGGCACACTTACATCCATGCCGTGGAGGTCATTGCGGAAAGTATCCACAAAAATAGCCAGGCCTACAAAATGGTCTTGGTTTCCAAAGACAGGCCCTAAATGAAGGTAGAAGTGTGACAACATTCAAACAACTCAAACTTAAACAACAAATGAATAACAAACTAAACCAAACATACATAAATAAAACATACAAGGAACATACCATGGGAAAACGGGAAAATGAAATATGGAATCTTTAAATGAACACTGACAATTGTTGGTGTTATTTTTGTGTTATGAAAGCTGTCTTTCTTCCCTAGTCAAGGCTTAGTGTAGGAGACAGTTGTTCATCCATAATTACAAGGTCAGAATTCTGTGCTTTAAGAACACCTTCATTTGTTTGCACACTTACCAGGCTGTAATCGCTCCTTTGTGTACCAAATTGCAATACCATCCCCATGCAGGTTCTTCTTCCCTGATCCGTGAACTTTGAATTGTACGTGCATCTCCCAGTCTTTCAAATAACAGGGCTGCAATGGAAAGAGTGGGTTGAAAGGTAGTGGAGGGAAATAGACATTTACATTTTTTTTAGCAGACACCCTTATCCAGAGCGACTTATAATTAATACAGTCTTACAATCCAAGCAGTTGGGGGTTAAGGGTCTTGCTCAGGGACCAAACTGTGGCAAAGGTGGAGCTTTAACACTGGGCCTTAGTCCATAGGTCCATAGTCCAGTACCTTAACCATTAGGCTACCCCTGTCTCAACAATAGACAACAGAGATACATTTACAGGTGTCTTTTCAAAAAGATCCAAATGCTTCCCTGTTGTTGTTGATGTGCAATACAATATTTTCTGCATTCTACCTATGACATCACTTACTGCCTCATCTGCTTAAAAAAATAAACTATGATTAGTGTATCACTGTGATCTACTCACACCTGTTCATTAGTTCTGAGTACATGCACTGTTGTGTAAATAACTTGTAATTTAAAACGTGGAAAGAAGAAGCAAGAGGCACAAGACATTTTAGTCAGGAGGCAGAGCTACATTTGTTTATACCCATTGGGCTGACCCAAGGCTAGACTGTAACAATACATACAGAATTTAAATGAATCAACTACACAAACTTCAAACTAGACTTGCTAAGATGTTAATGTATATTTCAAATAAGCCTATTTATATTAGATACACTTTAATGTAGAGTGTAAAATTGACAAGTTTGTTTAAAAGAAGGATGCCAACACCCGGTATTTGTGCAGACGGACTTTGTACTTCGTAGTAATAGATGAAGGAGGATAATTTGGCTGGCTGTCTCTAGCTTCACAGGAACATCAGCCAATGCCTCACTCTAAAGACAGCATGAATAGAATATGCTGACTGACTGCAGAAATGTTACAAAGACTTATCTACAACAGTTACCAAGTTCAATTAATATACAGGTTATAAATAACCATGAAACATTATTTTCATACATGGTTATCTGGCAGGTATGTAAACATCAGGAAAAAAAAAAAACCTCTGCAACAGGCAAATGCGGCTCTGAATTTAGATCATAACAATATTGCTTATCGTGACAATAGTTTGTCTAACTTAAAATATTGGCCCTATCCTATCCATGTTTTGATCTTATAATAGACAGAAGATGAAAAAAATTAATGAATACAATAACCATTTAAAATACACTGGAAAGCAAATGTACAAACAGAAGCTTAACTGCCCCAAACTGTAACTGTGTGCAACAGATTAAAATGTTAATTAAATGAGAAATGGAACCACATTATTGCTAAAATATTAATTACTAGCATCCTAAATTATAGGCTAATACATACAGTATCTCACAAAAGTGAGTACAAATCCAACATTTTGTAACTGTTTTAATATCTTTTCATAAGACAACTCTTGACTCTTTGATACAATGTAAAGTAGTCGATCTTTGCTCTGCCCTCTAAATAACTCAAAACACAGCCTTTATTGTCTAAAGCACTGGCAACAAAAGTGAGTACATCCCCAAGTTAAAATATACAAACTGTGCTTAATTAGCTATTTTCCCTTTCTGCTATCAGGTGACTCGTTAGTGTTATAAGGTCTCAGGCGTGAATGGGAAGCAGGTGTTTTGAGTTTGGCGTTATCACTCTTACGTTCTGGTCACTGGAAGTTCAACATAGCACCTGACCGGAACCACATAGACCTGAGGATCTGAAAAAAAAAAAACCCGAATTGTTGCTCTACATGAAGATGGCCAAGATGACCTGCAGCACATTGGCCTAGACAGTGGTACATACAGTGGTTTAACAGGATATGTTACATTCAGAACTGGCCTCGCCATGTTCAACTGAAGAAGTTTAGTGCACGTGCTCAGAGTCATATCCAGAAGTTGGCTTTTGAAAATAGATGTAGGAGTGCTGCCAGACAACTACTGCCTTGCTAAAGAAACTCGAGGTAAAGGTGCTGGACTTGCCAAGCCCCTCTCCAGACCTAAACATTATTGAGAATCTGTGGAGCAGTGCAAGGTCTCCAACATCCACCACCTCTGTGATGTCATCATACAGGAGTGGAAGAGGATTCCTGTGACAATCTGTGAAGCTCTAGTGAACTCCATGCCCAAGAGAGTTAAGACCGTGCTGGACAATAAAAGTGGCCACACAAAATATTGACACTTTGGGCAAAATTCACGGGTGTATTCACTTTTGTTGACAGCGGTTTAGACATTATTGGCTGTGTGTTGAGTTATTTTGAGCACAGCAAATGTACACAGTTATACAAGCTGTACACTGATTACTTCACATTGTATCAAAGTGTCATATCTTCAGTGTTGCTGATTACATGTATGAAGTCATTATCACAAATCATGAGAGTCAATGCTATAGTGACTGTCCATATCACTCACCACTGTATTCCAAATGGAACCTTGCTTGCTTCGATCATCAGGTGTCAGGCGTACATACTGGCTCGTAACTAAAGTACTCCCCCAGAAATCCCACTGACTTGCAGGTCCTGTTCCAACACCTAAAGAAATAGGATTTAGAAAAAAGAAAGCCACAATCACAAGGGGAACCTGGCTTAATGATTACATTATAACAACAAAGGCTTCTGTGTTTGATAAGTCATTAAAATCTATTTTGTTACCAACTCTTTCTCAGAAAGGTTGTGTAAATGTTGGACACGTTAGTGATACAAAATAAAACCTGCATTTGGAAAATGCGCATCTAATCAGACACAACAAGAATGCGGTCTTACGGCTGGATAAGATGCGGCCTTGATTACGTCTAGGCTCAGATACGCAACAATAAATGGTGGCCTAGTGATTAAGGTACTGGACTATGGACCAGAAGGTGCAGGGTTCAAATCCCACCTTTGGGTCCTTAAGCAAGGCCCTTAACCCATATCTGTTTGGATTGTAAGAATGTATGAAGTCGCTCTGGATAAGTGATGTGAATGTAAATCTGGAGCCTCTACAAAAGCTACAAAGCACAGCAATAAAGCTTAACAAAGCTAATAAATCTACCATCCCATACTTCCTCTTGGTTTGCTACACTGGTGATGCAACAGTGCTACCATCTATAAGTAAAAAGCATGCTGCTTTTCAACTGATTCATCCGTCATATATGACGAGGAGGGAGCAGTGCCTAGTGCCACGTAGGTCACCCAAGGAGGATGGGTCCCTTTTTGAGTCTTGGTCCTCGCATGGTTTCTTCCTTCTACTTACAGGGAGTTTTTCCATTCCACTGTTGCCCTAGGCTTGCTCAATTTGCAATTGGCCTTTTAAGATGATAATATTATGAAGCTGCTTTGAGACAATGCACCATTGTAAAAAGTGCTATATAAATACATTTGACTTGACCATATGAAAAGCCAAGCCAATGTCATTGTCAAGAGTTCAGCAAGAAAAAGGCAGGCACAGTCAACTAAGGATGATATGCTTCCAGACCCACCATAGGGAGACCGCATGGTTGGCTGGACTGGCCACCACTGTGGGCTGATTCCCGTCTATGCAATTAATAGCACTGGTGTCACAGCACAAGTGGATACTGATTCTACTGGTAACCAACAGGAGTGGAAATCAGCAGGTGCTACAAAGCTAAAATCTGCGACTGGCAAAACTGTACCCATGCTGGGGGAAAAACAACTGCAGAATCAACCTGATGAGCAAATATACAAACATGACTTCTGGCTGCCACCCATCCATGAAGTGTACATCCTGGAACTTTACTTCTTGCGAGTGATACATGTGAACTCTGTTTAAAAGACGCCACACACTGCTCAGCAAATGGTAAAGTGCCATTCACACAGGAGCAAGTAGAATCAGCAGCAAGAATGGGGCGAAACCACCGAACCACTTAGGCCTGAATGAGCTGAAAACACATCGTCAGGATTTGGTGAGGACACTTTAAGCGCATCAAAACACCTCAGCCTTTTGTGTTGAATCCTGTTTTCCAAAAGTAGAAGAAAATGCAGCATCAGGAAAGTAGGGTTTACTCCAGAGGTCAGGAGCACAGTACTTAAAAACAGGGGTCACAGAGGCACAGGGTGCTGTATGCGAGCGATTTCATTCAGCTGAAAAAAAAAAAAATTTGACACCTGTAGAAGACCAACACTAAAGCATTTGCAGCAAATTAACAAAAGTTCATTGATTTATATAGCTTATTTTACAACAGAGCATTGTCTCAAAGCAGCTTTACAACATTATATTATCTTAAAAGGCCAATCCCAAATTGAGCAAGCCTAAAGCGACGGCGAAAAGGAAAAACTCCCTGAAAGTAGAAGGAAGAAACCTTGGGAGGACCAAGAGTCAAAAATTGACCCATTCTCCTTGGGGGAAAAGACCTCATTGGTACGTATTTAATGAAGTACAAATTTGACACAGACCTGGCAGTGTATATTCAGGCAGGACTAAATGTAGATCCTATACTTATTCATATTCTTATATCCATATAAGACTACCTGTACTGCACATCCTATGCTTTACTATTTTAACAGGTGAACTACACAGCATAAGAAATGTATTTGTTACTACTTATCATTATATATTCACCCAGTTTCGAGACATCAAACTTTATTTCCGTACAAATCATATCATTTAGAAATTTCTCCCAGCTTGCTGCTTCACTATTCACAGACATTCCTTTGGAACTTATTCACATTCCACTCAGTAAGAACAAGGATTGACGTTTAATTAACACAAATAATAAGGAGGCCGTTTACATCACAAGGCCGTTGTTTATTAATTTAACTGGACACAATTAGCAGAAGGCTACACGCTAGTCACCACGAGCCTAAATGAGATGTACAGAAGTTTGTAGACTGTCATCTACCTACCTTGATATGGCTTTATAAGCGAATGTTCCCGCTTTAAGTGCTCTGCGTTTCCGTCGGTTATATCCGATTGTACGGACGACAACTGTAATAACCACAACAGTAAGGAAATTTTACAAAAACCGCCATGTACGTGAGTAAGAAACGACAGTATTCCTTCTGAAGCCATTTTCATTAGCTATTCTTTCTGGAAGGCTTAACTTCCGGTTCCAGACTACAAGGTCCTATTTACTTAGGCCGCGTCCCAATCCGCATACTCCTACTTCCAGAGTTCGGGTACTGTTGAGAGTTGTTTGTAGATTTTATTGTATTTACTACATATAAAAAGACACCTAATTGACTACATGTTAAAGAACACGGCTGTGAGACATCAAATACTAAAATTGTACATACATTTTCTAAAATGTCTGTTAAAGAGTGCACTTTTATTGTTTGGTCATATATACAGTTTAGGGTGAATCAGACGATTTGGGACACAACGAGAGAGCTACCTGCCTGTACGAAATAGGGCTGCATCACAAACTACAAACTACCGTATTACATAGTATATCACAAGAGCTCAATTTGTGTGCTGAATTGAACTGGTGTGTTCGAACTGCACTGCTCACAAAAATTAGGGAATATACGTTTTGTACGGAATTCTTGACCGTTACTGTGGTAAGATACTATTACTTAGGTGTTTATTTTGTTTAGATGTCTCAAGTTTAAGCATGTTCACTGCTCACAACAATGATATTATATTAGAGGATATAACATTTTGAAATATTTCCTAATTTTTGTGAGCAGTTTATATTTAATAAGCATGCTTAATGCAAATAATAACACATTTCACCATCATCATAGGTAAACATAACTGTGACTGGTGTCATTTTGCCACAGATCTTAGACGTAAAACCGGACATCTTTAAACATTGGTGATCGTTCACTATTTTATTCACTTAAACCTGGACAGGGTCCTGGGAGAGCTGGTTAAACCATCACAGAACACACAATTGCACACACATACACACACTAAGGGCACTTTGGAAACACCAATTAACCTGACATAAATGTTGTTGGGCTGTAAGTGGAAACCGGAGTACCCTGAGAAAACTCACACAGATGCAGGGATACAAGCAGACTCTACACAAATGGAGCGCAGAGTCTAGATCACACCAGGAATCTCGTAGGTGTGAGGCAGCAGTATTAAGCACTGTGCTACCCAGGTCATCAGTGATAAGAAATTCTCTCATTTTCTGTACAACGGAAAACAACAGAAAACCTGATTAATAATGTAAGTCTAATGACAGCCAATACAAAGTAAGGAAAACACACTCATTTAAAATGCTTCCATTAATTCATTCACTTGCACGTTCAGTTTTCCAAACCAGCTTAATCCAGTTCATGGCCGTGAGGGGTCGGGATATTATTGGGCAGCACAGTGTGCAAGATAAAATTTATTCTGGACATGGAGACAGTCGACTGTAGTGCACACTCTCACACTACCAAGACAGAGGAAAGAAATACACTACAGATAGAGGAAAACAAAGCAAACTTCACACACACTGTTGTCACACCAGGCTTTAAACCAGGCTCTATGGAAGCTAGCCCCTGGGCCATCCTGCATCCTTAAATTCTTCAATTCTAAGGTATTACTGTATTAAAGTTCACCATTGCACCTTTTGGCCACTGGGAGCCAAATGCATTCTCCATAGGCCGGACTGGGTTTACATCATCTGTGTGTTACCGGGTAACAAGTGCATAATTGTGAAGAATACTGTTTTACAAAACAGTAACGTTTTACCGCATGTGTTCAATACTACAAAATGATATTTTCATCTTCACAAGAAAGTTGACAAAGCCACTTCCAGAACCACTTCTGAAGTGTCTCAGAAAATGCTTAGCTAGAAATACACTACATACACTGCTAACAAAAATGAGGGCATACTTCAATATGAAGTCTCTCATAATTAAATATCGCCTAATTTTTGTGAGCAGCCTTCATTAAACAGACTATTTGGCATACAAAATATAGGCAAATACGTTGGATAACAGGAGATTGCATGGATTTAAGCTCCAAATCTGTATAATGAATGCTTTCAGGGGTAGTGCTACTGTTTCAGAAGAAAGTGTTGCACCAGTTTTAATCTTAAATGATACAACACGACCACAGCAAAAGACCATCGAACAAAATTGCCTTTTACTGTTTTGGTCCGGTTTTCAAAAATCGATACAATTACATATGACACGAGTTGTTTTTATTGCTTTAAGCAATAAACGAAATTAAATGAAATAGAAATGTACAGCAAGCTTGTAAAATATATACATTATAAGGCAGTCTTTGAAAACACTGAGCATTGCTCAGTGTAAAGGCATGTTCAAATTCATTCCCAGCAATTCACAAGGTATGTAAAACGGTGAATGTGTTACGACATAAGGCAATTACAAGATTTTACAATAACTCATGTTGTTGTCCTCCTGCTGCAATATTCTGCATGATCATTGGAGAGAGTCTGAGCAAAGTCAGAATTCCAGTCCCTCTGGAACACATCCCGCAGTTGATTCTGCACAGTTTGCTGGCCCTTTTTCACCACAGAGTCTGTCTGGTTCACCACAAGCCCAACGCCAGCTGTCTGGCTGAAATAATTTTCAGACCAATTGGATGTTCCTGCAAACAAAATATAAACGTTCACCAAAAAATACTCACAAAAATAATCAAATAAAATATACCCCATTTTTTGTGAGCAAAGTATAACAGTAATAACTTGCACTGATGCTCTGTATAAACAGGACACCAAGTAAAAACGATACAGTTCATTTTTGTATAGCCATCTTCATTTAAGGGCTAATGTTAAAATGTTTAAGGGCTAATGTTAAAAAAGATTTTTGTTTCTTACACCAGTGTAAGCAGTGAAATCCATGCTAAATGTTTATCCAAAAAAGGTATTTTGTTGAAAAATCAATTTAACAACCATTTAGGAAATTAGCAAAAGTTATGAAAGGGTCAAAACAACCACTACAATGAAAGTCTCAACATCAAGGCTACCCCAGGAGTTAAAGACCACAGGTTACCTCTGCTGCAAATGACAAACAAAGTCATTAGACTAAGAAATCGAGACTTCACATCAGCTGAATTAATGGCTACACAGAGTCGTGGCAGCAAACACGTATCAACATCATCAATTAAGAGTTGTGAAGTATGTGAGAGGTCCTGCAATGGTGAAGTCTGATTTTGGTCTGGTCATACTCAGATTTCTATAAAACTGAAGGCACACACAACCAGCATTGCTACCAAAACTTCTTTGCGGCGCCCATCTGGTGAATTCCTAATTGTTGGTTGGTTTATTTGTTTTCCAACAAAATAACAAACACTAATGTATTTGCAAACAAATAAATGTTGCAACAAATGCAGGCCCCCCAAATCACCTGATTTGAAGCATATAGAATTGGTTTGGGATGAGGTTTACTAAATATATACAGGAAAACTGTAATAAAAAATTCCCAATATTATTAGGCAGTCCTTTAGGACAGTTGTCATTCCTGGCGGCCAAAATGTAACAATTTTTGTTCAAATCTAGTTCAGCACTTCATTTGGTCATTGAAATATGTGATATGTTTACTCGGTTTTCTCAGTATCATTTTTGCAAATGTAATAAAAATCCCCTAAATTAAAAAAAAAAGCATTTAAAGCAGCTTGGTGCAAACTTTTGACTGGTACTGTATATTGAACTTAATATCTACAGTATATTTTCAAAAGCTTCCAAAATGCATAGTTAAAATTTAAACCATTACAACATGTTAAAGTTGAAATTAAGCCAACTTACCGATGTAAACAACCTGATCTGTAACCATGTATTTGGCATGGTTGACACGAGCAAAGGGAATCTGACGTTGCTCTGGTGTATAAGGTACCTCAAACACTTTCTGGAATATACATAACATTTTTAAGTAATTACATCATCCTGGGGAGAAAAACTTGGCTTAGGAAACCTTAAATACAGAAGTAGGAACCCAAACGTACAACGTGAATGTTACAGTTGAGGGGTGGCTTGCTGAGCACAGCTAAAGACTGTAAGAAGATAAACATGGATCCTGTAGAGTGGCTCCAACAGCTGACCAGCAGATTTACCTCCACTCTCCTGGCGCAGGCAGCATCCCGCAGTGCTGAGTCAATGGAAGGCCAAAACCTAAATTTATATGCAAGACATAATAATGGGATGCACTTAGGTTTCTTCAAACAGTCCATTAGCTGGTCTTGAACAGTTTTCTACTTCATATGCATACTTGTGACTTTAAAATGTTCAAATTTGGGATGCAAGAGAAAGGGTCACTTTCTGACTACTTACGACACCAAGACCAAACCACAATTGTATCATTCTTTGATAAACAAGCACTTCAAGAGACTGTATTAACAATTGTGACAGTACACAATCTGCCCAGCACAAATGCTCGCTCAAAGGGCCATAGCTTCATACGTATGATAAGATTAGCTAACCAGTCTTTTACTTCAGTGAATAATGTTTAGAAACGATATTACTTCTCACACAAATTAATAGCTACTGCATAGGGTACATTCAATATTTGTTATTAACTAAGATAAGATGAATTTACAGTCCTAGTGACATTACATTTGTTTATCAAGCAGTTCTATAAATTACTTTTTACACATCCTGGTTTAAAATACTAGATCAAAACAGAATAAAACTATTGTAGTACCAGTACATTTATACTGGTTCTAATGCATTATCAGTGAGATAGCAGTCATCTCTCATTTAATAACAGACAGTATCTAACTTTTCAGCTTTTCATTTGGCCTCCAGCATCCAGTCCTATTGAAACACTGCAAAGAATGTAGGCAAACTGTGGTCTACAAATACTACTGCAGGTATCAGTGGTCAAAACATTTTTATTATCTGCCTGGAAAATGTGAGACTAAAATGATCAGACTACCAGGGAGTTGGGTGAGAAACAAGCATTTTTGCCTGTAATTCTAAAATGTATCCAGTGGAGGAGAGAATACAAACACCAAAAACGACTTAGCCAATTCAGTAGCATACATAATAGACTGCATGAAAATGTAGGTTACCTTATTGGACTGGTGAACTGAGACATGGGAAGGTAGTCCATGACAGACACGTAGATGTATTTCTTAGCGTCGGCGATTATGGAGAGGATAGCAGAGAGATCGTCTGTCCGTCCATAAGTGGATAATTGAGGTGGAGAACTCTTAAAAAAAAAATAATAATAAAAAAAAAGGTAAAATAAAGAATGGCCAAATCAGCTAAAAACAACAGAAAACCAATTACTACATTACTACCATCAGTTAACATTTAACAGTTATGAAACACGTTCACAGTTCATGCACTACACATTCACTTCAAATAAACTTTTGAAGTGACTGGATACCATTGTATAAATACAAAAAAAAACAACATTCCATTTGTCAGTACAGACAGGACGGTAGTGAATTTGTCAGTGGATTACAACACCTAATGTGCAAACTGTTGAAATAGAACAGTTACCGTATTATGAAATAAGGAAGTGGTTCAGGACCAACATACACCAATGAGCCAGAACATTAAAACCACCTGCCTAATGATCTGTAGCTCACCGTAATGCCTCCAAGGCTCTAACTTATCAAAGCATGAACTCCCCAAGACCCTGGAAGGTGTTATGTTGCAAGTTATGGTTTGTCCAGAATATCCGATAGATACTCGACCAAACTGATATCTGGAGAACTTAACTTGACTCAAACCAAAACTCAACAGTTTTCGCAGTGTTTACTTTACAGTGCATATTGCCCAGAGCATCCCACTGTCAGTGGTTTTAATGTTTTGGCTGATCGGTGTTCCAGTTATATTGTGTACAATGAATGGCATCCATCGGGTGAATTTGTAAGAGCAAGGCCATGGAACTCACGGACAGATAGACACGTGCAGGAACACCGTTGAAGTTAACAGTTAATGGGTACTTAAGGCTGGAGAGGGCAGCGAATCGGCCAGGCCAGTAGGGAGGCAGGGAAACATTTTTCCGAGTGCCGATTTCCCAGTAGACTCCAAAAATCCGTGACGCGTCCTCTGCCAAACAGCTACAGTCCTCTACCGAGATGCCAACTTCCTTTACCTACAGTGGGAAGAAAAAAAATGACTTTTTGATTCTAGTGAAAATGTTAGTAAATGTAACTATACAACACTCCAAAGTTGTTTGCTAGTGTGATGAAAGCTGGCAGAAATTGACAGCCACACATCTGTGATCAAAGTCACAGCAGCTTAATAATTTAATGTATTTATGCACTAATGCAATCATTTTTGCGCATCATAATGATTTACTATGGTTTAATGATTACTGCATTCATGTCAGTGCAGTTTCCCCTCTGAAAATGTCCATTGCCATAAAGCTGCCTCACACACGCTCAAATGTAAAGACAAGGTAGAAACTGATTATAAAACATTCAAACGGCGATTTCATATTACATCATCTTACATACTGGGACTGCTATATATCCAAGCAAATTAAATGCATCTCATTTTTATGTTCATGTTGTACTCTACTTTTCCTGGTCAGGCTCACTGGGGATTTGGCACCTATCCTGAGGCATTTAGTCAGAAACAGAATTACTTATTATTATAATTTAATAAACTACTGTTTTCAGATATACCTGGGTTAAAGAGCGCCAGTCCATGTTTGCACTCCCGACATACATGTGCTTCATGTCCACAACCCAAAGCTTTGTGTGGACAATGCCTCCAGTAACGCTTTGAAGGTCAACCTCTCTGATTTCTGCCCCTGATGCAGAAAGTCAACATTAAGCATCTTTGCTAATGCAAAACTATTCGTGACAACAGAGCAGAAAACCAGTTCTACCTGTTCCTGCTAGCTCATCAGTGTCAGCGCTGAAAGTCTGAGGGGCATTAACTGCAATCTTTAAATGCACTCCCTTAGATTCAAGCTGCTTAAGTTGCCGGAATAGTTCTTTGCCCTGGAAGAAAGCAAAATTTTAATTATTATAAATGTTAACTTTTGCACACTGATCTCATATTACACTGTTGGACAAATGGACCGACTTCTGACATGTCTAACATTTTGCTCAGCTGCTTTACACGGGCTTAACTAACTGATTGGTCTAATTTACTGAAATTAATTGCACAAATTCTGCAGCTATCTAGAACAACATGAGAAGAATGGCACAACATGAGCTTGTTATGTGGCTCGAGTGAATGAAGCCAAAGCTGGCTGTTTAACTTATTGTCAATGAAGCCAGGGCACAGACATAAGCTTGGCCTGGATGGGACCCCGATCTACACCTGAAACATTAAAGTTAATTTAATTTAATGAATTATGTTAATTAAATGAATAAAAAAGACTTTTACTTCCTAAAAAAATACTGATATACAAATTCAAGGATAATGAAAAGCACAGAAAACTGACCTAGTTTGCCAATTGTTTCGAAAAACTTCCCACTAGAGAAGCACCAAAAGCCACCCCTAAAACATTCGCCTTTCAAACTCTTCAAAATAGTGTAAAGTTATGCCTGCTGAATGAATACATTTCTTCCAATCAGCCTGTCCAATGATAGTATGAAAATAAAAAGTTCAAAAACTGTTAATTTTCATCCAATTCTAAAAATTATTTCAGTTTATAAAGCTTTCAGTCTCTAGTTTTTAGAGAAAGCATTAAGTAAATTTTGACTTTTCGTGAGAAGAGCTCGTTTTTGCCAGATCCCGTAACACATAGAAATATAGTCTTTGTGTTGTATGCATTTGGTAAAATGCTAACAAAGTATATTCATAAAAATAAATAAATAAATAAATAAATAAATAAAAACACTGCCAAGCTTAAAACAGGTTTTTAGCAACTGTTTTACCTGCATTGCACTGGGCTCAGTTAGGCCTATGTCTGAGTCTCTGAGAGTGAGGTAGAAAGCAGCAATGTTGACCGAGCTGTTAGATCTGTTCAACAGGTTGGTCCAAGTATCTGAGATGCTCTGCAGATGAGGAGAGCCGGAGGGGAAGTGCATTCCTTCTGGAATACTCTCAACAAGTGTCAACCTGGTGTGTATGAATCAATTCAAGTTTTAGTGTCTGAACATTTTTTTATTAACCATTTCAATAAATCACCTACAGACTCAGGTGTCAAAAATTAGGGGTCTTACCTGCAGTCTGCACTGCATTCCTCTTTGGGTAGCCAGAAGCCTTCGAGCCAGTGCAGTTCCAGCTGCACCATTAGGTGAGAGATGGATCTTGGGACACCATACAACCAAATGTGTTGACCAAATCCACCAAGTAGCAGCAAGACAGATGGTAGCAAACACATAAGAGCAAAGCGCTTCCCTCTTGCCTGCTACAACCACAATAAAATGCATATAAGGGATTTGATTTTAGGCTTTCCCCTAAGAAAAGTAACATAATAAAGAAGTGAAAAATCAGGTGAAAACAAATTGTAATAAGAACATTTATAACATAAGGAATAATGTAAGTTGAATAAATCCCTTCCAGACCCCCTAAAATTCCCCCTGAAATAAAACATGTAGGTATATGTCACAGCCTCATGCTGTGTCTGAATTTGTCCAATTTGTCCAATTCAAGGAAGGTAGACTCTGGCAGCTCTGCCCCTCTCCTATCTCCTGTCTGTTCCTGCTTGCTCTACTGTCCGTGTACTCTACTCCTGGACACGGATCTTCAAAAAGATATTTCGAATTATGAAATTCATTAAATGGTCTCTCAAAGCTATCGACACCATCTTCTCAACAGATGGAACTTTTGCTGCTGGATACGAGATGGACGCTTGGAAAAACTGGCGGATCACGTGTATGGCGCAACTTTCCGTTGAAGACATTGAGGATGTATTCTTATTCCGAACCATGATTATGGGGTTTCTGCTGATTGGATTAGGCCCTGGTATACCGGGAAAATAAAAACTCCCCCAGAAGATTCCGCTGCTATGGAAACTTGGCACCTCTTCCTGCTTTCTCCTTGGACTGCTGGGGGTGGCTTGCAGGGAAGTGTTTTACTGTGTTATGGACACGGACTGGTGCTTTCGGGCAAGCGACTCCTTGGCTCCCCCTCTCTCCCAACCTATGAACTCGCCTTCCTTTTGACAGCCCCCTTCCTTGTTGATGCTGGTCCCCTCTCCAAATCCCCTTTACCCTTCCTTGTGGCTTGTCTTTTGTTAATGTCATTATATGCGCTTATGGCCTAAGGAGTTTTTTTTCCATGTTCACATACTGTACCCCTTGAGGACAGTAAGTGGGCGGGGTTTTTTTTTTATCTCCAATCTTTCCCAATGTTTACCATATTCTAACTAAAATTTCCCCATTGTGGGACTAATAAAAGATTATCATATCTTACTACATAACACTGTTGTGTAGAACACTTTCTTTTACACCTCATTCATACAATTACAGACATTCTCAGTCTCATCATAACAGGCGCAGTGATAAGACATGCTGGAAACACCTCTTTTCGGAATTCTACTTTGTTTGTCATTACCATACCTCGCCCCAAATTACTCATGGCCTCTAAGAAAGGTAGACGGCCAGATCCCTTTATTCCTTTTGTTCTCTCCTGCCAGTTCCAGGATGCCATCAGTTCAAATTGTGACAGATAAGGTGCTGCTAATCTTAGTTTCTAAGTTTGTTTTAGATTCATGTTATATATTTAATGTTGTGCGAGTAGCACGGTGGTGCAGCGGTTGGCATAGGTAATTCGCAATTACGTGCATACACACGCATAAAAAACATATTTGGGATCAGGAATGGATTAATCCTATTTACATTATTTCTAAGACGGAGTTCAGCAGTTCCACTGTACTAGAAAAGGACAAGAATACATAACGTAATATGTAGTATATAACTTACTCTTGTAGGTCTGCTGTTGCTGTATTCTGTATTTGGAGTATCTGCTATTTTACTCGTACTAGGGACAACTGAAGCTCTTCCTTTCAAAGTGGTTTCAGAAGGCACTTCAGCTCTACGGTGATCAGTCTTCTTTGACTTTGGACACTGCTTGTCAGCATTCTCCATGTATGGCGTTGGTGGTATTTCCTTAACAAGCCTCTGTTCTAACTCATCTCCAATACCCTGTATGGCTTCACTAACTCTTTCTGTCACATCCTGAGGAGGAATACCTGTTTCCGCTTCATCTTTAGAAAGGATTTCTGGACTCGCACTTTGAAACTCCTCTGGAGGTGCTGCTGGTGAATCTGTCACGCAGTTCTCTGACTTAGTCCCAAGACTCGGCCGTTGAAGCGATTCTTCAAGACTCTCAGAGTCTCCAGCTGCAGATATTTTAGGGTCACGCAAGTGTTTTCGTGTGAGGGGAACTGATGTGGTTTCTGAGGTTTCAGCAGGGATAGGATCTGGTAACTCAACAATAGAGAGATCTTCAGTGCTGGATGAGTGTATGTGTGTTGACAGAACAGGCAGGGCAATTTCTCGGTCACCAATTACTGGCAATTTTGTCCTCAGAGGCTCTTCTCTCTCTTTCATGTGGCCTTCTTGCACAGATCCCTCAGCCTTTGTTGGAACCGCCACTTCTGCGGTCTGGGGAGTGGTTCGCTTGCGGGCCAGCGAGCTCTGAAACGTGGGAATGCGAGAAGAAGGTCTCCCAGCTTTACGGGATTCTTCTCCCCTCTCAGTCGTGCCCTTCTCTTCATCTTCATCTTCTCTTCTCTTCAACTGATGTCCTGTTGTCCCAATGCCACCTCCTGGTTCCTGTAAACAGAAAATAATTGTATTAGCATCTCATGGTCTTCTTCTCATGGTCATTTAAGATTAATGTCTGACAGGAATACCGTGCATACTTAACGGTAGCACTACATTTTTCCATTCTGCTTTGTGGGAGTGAATAATACAGTTTCTCAAGCTGAGAAGCACAGACCACACCTTTAAAAGCTGAATATATAACACAGGTTTAACCAAATGAGAACAGACGTGATTAAAACTGAAACCGTACACTTTACACCAAATTTTAGAGTAACGTTCATGGTTGGTTGGTTGGCGTATTCATATTTAAATTCGAGCGTGAAATAGGAAACAAATACTGCACTTGAATGTCAAACGACGTTAACTTACCATGATGCTTTTTCCGGGTTTAATTTAAGCTGGCTCTCTGAACAAAAACTTTTAGAAGTTAATTTATGAGCAGACTTTTAAAACTCCGAATTAGCAGCTAGCATGTAGCGCTCTAAAGCAATAGGCGCGAAGGGTGTTAGCTAAGTTATGCTAGCAAGAAAGCCAAGTTGTTTCAGGAGACCCGTCTTGCTTGGAGTGCAGTTTGCTCTCTGCCTTTCTGCTACGTGGCTGCGGTTCCGCACAACGACTGAGAGGAAAACCTCGCCTACTGCTGGTCTCACTCACCACCCACCTCCACACTGCCGTACAGGTTCCTCAACCTCGACGATCGCCTCACGGTGCCGTCTACACGGGCCGACTCTCTTCGTCCCATCATCACGCTCCAATTATATAACAAACAATATACAATCACCAGACAAATATAAACAAAATGCGAGTTTACAGGATTGTGTGTTTTAAAAGACGGTGTTAACATGTGGCTTTCAGGAGAATCGTGTTGATTTTTGAAGGTTGGTAAAAACCGAAAGTAAACAAACTATGATCCAAGTTGAAGGAACCGCGGTTTCCGGAGCTCAGTCACCATTGGTGGTCTAATTGGCACATGTCTGAATTCTCCTCTAGAGGGAGAGCTGGTTGTACTAACCGAAGAAGAGGGTTTTATGGCTAGGCGCTTTTAAATGTATCTTTGGTTGGGAGCAGTGTTGCCAGCTGAGCGACTTTTCAGACCACTCTAGTGACGTTTTCTGGTTTTGTTGGAGACTTTTGGAGACTCGGACGTGAAAGCGCATATCGTTCTGCAATTGCTGTCCTCAACGAGCAGCATTTTCCTCCCGGCAGCCTCTCTCCCGTCCTAAATCATTCACTGCTCTCACAGTAGTGATTGGAATTCCGGATCTTTTTAGAGAGCCGGCTCTGTTGGCTCCCAAGTGGCTCCTTAGATTTTTTATTATTATCAGTTTATTACCAAATTATGTGTAAAATGAAATACTAATGTAATACATACATTGTATCAAATGTGTATTATTAATATGGCTTTATTGATATACTCAACATGGAAAATACTGCTACAAAAATCTCTGTGTATATTATTTGTAAATTTGCAACTATACGGCGAAACAACGCAACATCAACAAATCATCACTCAAGATATGGAAAAAAATATGCAGAAAAAAGCAGCATCAAGGTGACAGTGCTTGCAAGTCGTTAACAAAGATTGGCATTAAAAAAACAAAAAACAAAACAAAGCTCGACCGACTCATCACTATCTCACGGTACAGTATCTGCAATCAGAATAGGACACCACTCCGCTTCCGGACTACAAATGCATTGCGCATGCTCAAAGCCCATCTCTGCCAAGCTACCACAGTTTGTTCTTTAAGCTTGAATTGTAAGACCTTATGAGTTACTCTGGATAAAGGACTGCTAAATGCCTAAAATGTAATTATGATAAATTTTATCAGCATGTACAATGTATTAAAAAATACTATTTTTAATATATTACTTTTATTTTTTATTATTATTTAAAATTATTTAATATATTTTTAAAATTAATTATTTAGTCCAAATGTATATATATATTTACATATTTTATATTTATATATTATATATATTTACTGTTGTTGCCAACCCTAATATTTTTGTTGTTCAAAATGGAAAGGTAAGCCATTAAATATTTAATATAAGCTATAATTACTTTCATTTAGGCAAAATATGCAGGGTTTATAAAATAAATTATTTTGCATTTTCAGTACTATCTGTAATGTGTGATTTCAGTATTTGCTATTGTTACAGTCTGCGTGCTAAATACAAAGAAAACACATTGCAAAGCTAATAAGTGAGAGAAGTTTGGTATTCATAGGTCATTGTTTTAGTACAAAGTTAAGTGTTTTATACTCTATCCTAACTCTTTAGTATGTCCTTAGGAGATAATCCCATCCCATAATGAAATATCCCCTATTTTATGAGCAGTATAAATCTCACACAATCGCGTCATTAAAACCAAACCATAAACAGGCCTGATTGTCAGAATGAAGCACAAATGAAGTAAATAGCGCCGCTACATGTTAATGCGCTGTAAACACAACTCAGGATTCAGTACTTCTGCTTTCATTATGACTCATATCTCTGGAGGAAGTAGGCAGTGGTTGACAGCTGATCAGTTTGGAAAGCAAAGGTACTGTGGGTTTGATTTGTTTTATATAATGTTGACAGGACCGGTTTTAGTGCGGGTCCTTTCTGAAGGTTGAAGTAAATCAGCTTATGGAACTTCAGATAACTGAGAGCTTAGAGCTTATCTCGGGTAAGTTAGCTCAGTAGCATTAGCAAGTCTGTGTTTACTGCAGTTGAACTTTTTACGTCACGCGCAGTTGCTTCAAAATGTACCCCAAATGTCTGTTATTTTATAACCGTGACGTTTTAATAGACTCTCATGAGGCGGTTGTCTTGAAAAATGGGAAAAATGCTTGTCCAAAATGTCTAGTCGAAAGAAGATTTCGATAGGCACAGTTTTGCTGAGGCTTGCTAAAAGGCATCGGTGCCGCATAAACGTGAAACTCTCGTTTAAACATTAACACCGCAACACGTAGTATAAATAAACTGTTTCACATCGAACGAGAAGTAAAAACACGAGTTTTTCTGAGCAGTGATATACGTAACACAAGTTAAGTGGTCAGAAAAATTGCCCACAAGTCCTATGTCTTATGCATCTAGTAGATAATGTAGTAAGTATTAAAACAAGGTTAGCATTTGCTTGATTTGTCTCACTGTGATTGCGTTTGTAAGGAACTAGAAATGGAACTAATTCTAGCACATTGTTGTGGTTTTGTTTTTGCTACAGGCTGGGACCAGAAGGGCAGCTCAGCTTTGTTCTTTTACTTGTTTTTCCCCCCATTTACCTTATATGAACACAGTGGATGATTTGAGCTGTTGAGGTTGCTGTAAAAACAGATGACAGACCGACAACATTAGGCATTTATGTTTATTCCAATTTTAAACACCTTATCAGATTACTGTCTGTACTCAGCATTCTTCAAATACCTTGTGATAACCATTGATCTTTCTTGCCTTAGATTTAGGCAAAAAAGCAATTTAAAGGCAAGATAACTGACTGAACTTTTAAAGGGAAAAGTGAATGAAAGGTTTATGCACTTCCTTGTACTCTTGATGCAGATCTGTTTATTGCCAGCTGGATTCCTCCTTTTATTATTCTTAGATAAATAGAAATGTTTTCAAAATACTGAGCCGTATAAATATTGAGCTTGATACATGTTCTATATTTCGTACAGATATAAAAAACATTGGTCCCTGGGGGAAATTTTGATGTCAACATAGCAGACACCAATGACATTATGTACAAAATTTAAATACAGTACTCAGTTTACACATTTAGTATTTGTGACACGTTCCAGCTTTGATTTCTACTTCTTTTTGCACAATGGAACCTATACCCCCTAATCCTAATTCGTCCATACCTCCATTTTTCCCAATACAGCCCGCTGTGGCTCCATCTGTACAGCTTGGAGTCACCATAGTTTATACTATCCTGTATGGATTCCTTTTCGTGATCGTTTACGTTCAGCTTTGGCTCGTGCTATTCTACCGACATAAGAGGTGGAGCTACCAGAGCATTTTCCTTTTCCTCTGCCTGTTTTGGGCAGCCCTTCGTACAACTTTATTTTCCTTTTACTTCGGCAATGCTGTTGCAGCCAACCACCTGCCCACTGCGATATACTGGCTCCTCTACTGCTGTCCTGTGTGTCTGCAGTTCTTCACACTAAACCTCATCAATCTCTACTTTACTCAGGTAAAGTGTGTGGAAATATTAGAAAACATGCTTCTGTTACATATTTGAATGAGAGTACAGGTTCTCTGATTTTGTGTCTTATACCTACAGGTCTTGCTCAAGGTTCGAGGATTATTCAGCATTGAACCAAGTAAAGGATTGTGAGTAACTTCAGTTTATTTGTGTGTGTGTGTGTGTTATATTTTGAGTCACATATGGTTTAACAGAACTATTGCAACATCTGTCTGTTCTTCAAGGTGCATGGCCCGCTTTGTGTATGCAGCCATGAGTGTGATCTTCTTATCTGCCAACATTGTGTGTGCCAGCCTTGGGGACAGAGGGCGCACAGGGGGAGCGGGGGACAAAACGTGGACGCTCGTTCTAGTTCGAGTCCTAGTGAATGACCTGCTTTTCATTGTCGCAGCTGTTTCTCTGGCCGCATCCCTGCTTCTCTTGACCAGATTTTCTCCCTCCACCAGCCCGTATTTACACAGTAAGGTAAGCCACAAGCTGGATTTAATCTTTGTCAGGCTTACTCACAGTGAGACTTTGTAAATACCCTAAGAAGTAAACAAACAACATGGAGCACACGATAATTATCTATAGATGATGTTCAATTCAATTCAATTCAATTTTATTTATATAGCGCTTTTTACAATGTAGCATTGTCTCAAAGCAGCTTTACAGT
>JAUZST010029607.1:0-29547 GCA_034779995.1 Parotocinclus haroldoi | reverse complement strand
TATTTTTTTTTTTTTTTTTTTTTTTTTTTTTTTCTCCAACAGTAAAACTATAATCTGAAACTGTGAGGCTTATTGTTTAATATCAGTGTATGGCCTCACAGTCATGTTCCAGTATCTTGTGAAAGGTTCCTCAAAAAGTGAAGGCTGGTGCAGCAGCAAATGAGGAAACAAACTCCACACTAACACCCATGTTGTGGGTGCAGTGTTTGGGTGTCTACAGTCTTTTGTCTATATACATGTGCATACATGGAAAACACCCTACAGAACCAAAATATATGTAACTGAAATTATGTATGTTATATTTATCAGTAGTAAAGATACTTAGCATGAAAGAATAGCTTGATTAAGACATTCTGGTTTAAAATAAGACCTGTATAGGTAGAAATGTAATTGTTTTTGTAGTTAGAAATCACATTAGAAATAACCTTAAAATGCATATTTTACATATTTATTAATACTTTTAATGGGTTTAGGGTTTTAAGGGGATACATGACTGATTGTTACACCTACTGGACCAAAAGTCCACCTGAATGTACTAAGAATGAAAGGTTTTGCATAATTTCAGAGGGTGACGTAAGAGGTACATTTCAAGGACTGTGTATTCATGTATAGAGGTGTATTGACAGAACCCTCCATTATAAGTGATGCTGATCTTTCTGATCATTTATCAGTGTAAAGAGATGTGTCAAACATATTGCACACACAGTTTTGAAGTATGGTATACGTAAATTGGGTGGAAATGTTTTATTTCTTTAAACTGGCTTAATTCTGAGACATGCTACAGCAGGACTAGGAACAATAACAGCAGGGAAAGTTCTGGGAATCTTTAAACCCATTGGCAACAAACAGTACGAAATTACACAGACGGCTCCAGTATTGTTGGCACCCTTTGGGGTTTAAGTAAAAAATATTTGTTAATTAGATTAATCTTACTCTAGTGATCTCATACTTCATCAGGGTCAAGATAGAAGTAACTGAACAAGTTAAACCACACTGGATAGCAGCAGGTTGTGTCTGGCAGATTGATGGGGGGGTGTCCTCTTTTCTTCTTCCTTCCTCTCCCTTCTGACCCACTCCAGATGGGCCACTGGCAGCACAGAAGCATCAAACTGCCAATACGGCCCATGCCTACAATGATTAAAGACCAATGTAATTAAGGTGAAGGAAATTAAATTTGGGACTTCCATTCCCCACTAAGTCCCACATCATGTACAGTACACAGACACACAGACTTCTTACAGCCATGTACATATGCACACACCAGGCAGCCAACTACAGCTGAACACACTATTACTCTCTTTGTTGTAGATGGAAGTCTTGTAGTAGTAATTTGTTTTTAATTTAGAGTTTAATTTACAGTTGATCCAATACCCAAAACTGTTGTGATATGAATGCTCTGAGTGTTACAATGTCAGTTCAGTCAAGACTTGATGGGGCAGGGTAACATTTTTGGGACAATATCTACTCAGTCAACATTATTTGCATTCAACCCAAGTGTGTTAAGCTATTATTTTAGTGATACTTTAGTAATACCTGAGATTTTGCTTTCGGCCTTAGGGACTTACGTATGATGTGGAATTGGCAGTGGAATTTTAACAATTGTATTAAAACAGTAGTGCACTCATGAGACTCAGTGGTCTAATACACTAGCCCATCACTTGATAAATTCGAGTCCCAGTGATGCTGGGTCAGGCATCACGTGCAGATAAGGGTGTGCAAAAAATGATATCTCTAAAGTTTCTGGTATTTTATCAATAATGATTTAGGCAGTTCTTTGAAATCTTCAAAAATATGTTTGTAAATGTATTTTGCTGCACTAGCTTGATCTCTCTAGTATGATATTACTTGTTGCTTACTAATGCCATCAGTGGAAATAACACTGAAAAATAATAAATGTAAAAAAAACTGTTTTATTGACGTAAAACCAGTGAAAATTGGAAAACTGGAAAAAGCTTTCACATTTTGCCAGAACAACAGATTTATGGTCAAGCAGAACATCTAAGCCGTACTTGTACTTATCAGTGCATTTGGCAGTGGAGTTTATCATAATCTTCATAATGTGCACAGTGGTTAATTTGCAGATAGCAAAATAAGCTAGTTATTGACTTGTCTTTAATGACAACTGTTTTCAGATATAGTTTTAAGATTGCTGTCTTTTGAGTAGCATCATTTTTTTAAGCAGAACCACATCCATGCAAGTGATCAGTTACTCTAACCACATAGAGTACATATGTGGTGGTGGTGTCACTATGTCTCCTATTTGTTCACTCATTTATAATTTCACTGAGCTAATTTTCTTTCTAAATACAGCCTGTAAATTATTTACTTTATATGTGCATTTGAGCCTGATGGCAAAAACTAAACGACTACCATCTGATTGTTTTGCAATATCGTTCAGCCCTGTATCAGATATCAATGCAGCATTACATGTCAAGACTCAGCATCAGATTAGCGCATCCCAGCATAGAAGTGCCTGTCTGAACTGAGTGGGATTAAGGAAGACTTCATAGCTGACTGCTGTTTTAATTTAGCTTCTGCTACTTTCATTTCTGCAGTGATAGATGTGGTGTTTGTGGGAAGTTGTCCCATTTGCTTTCTCCTTGTCTTATGGAGACAGATGGACGTCTTTTCAGGGAGAGGAAAATAAAAGCAGGAAGAAGGGATTGGTAAAGATCAATTTTATGACCCCAGCTCTGTAAAGAGTCACAAGCAACAAGGCATGTAGTGGGTCAGATGTCACTGGTGTCTTTGTGCTGAATATAACAATGGCATTCAAGTGCAAGTCTTGTTTTTTTATTATTGAAGAAACAGGCTTGGGTGGTCAAAGGGAGTGGAGTCCACTTAGGCTTGTGAAAGTAAAAGCAAAAGGAAGGAAGAGGAATGGATGGTGTGTGCATCTAGAAAAGGAGCCTTGTGACCCAGGCTGATTTAGGAAAACCTTCCTTTAATGAAATTGTTTCAGTGTCAGAGCTGGTAAAAGCTTGTAATGGATTACGTGCCCTAATGTAATGAAATTACGCCCGTTCTGACTAAAAGAAAGCATAAAGGGGGAGAGGATGGATTGAGGGGGCTGAGGGAGAGAAAATGCAATTAATATTTTGAGTTGACAGATGG
The DNA here is from genome assembly GCA_034779995.1 of Parotocinclus haroldoi. Classification (NCBI taxonomy): domain Eukaryota; kingdom Metazoa; phylum Chordata; class Actinopteri; order Siluriformes; family Loricariidae; genus Parotocinclus; species Parotocinclus haroldoi. Next base: position 26,433 of record JAUZST010029607.1, on the reverse strand, counting down.
GGAGGGCCAGGCACTACGGCCAGCTGCCTGTTCACTCGTCTTCTGCCTCAGTGTCTCTCTCTATTTATTCTATACCTCTCTTGCACTGTTTTACCTTGTTTCCCCCTTGGGTTCTTAGAGCAGGACAAATAGTGTGAGGCTGAGAGAGAGAAAGATAGGAAATGAGAGGGGGAGAGAGGGGAAAAGAGTGAGTAAGAGAAGGATGATGAGAGAGAGAGAGTGAGAGAGAGAGAGAGAGGTAGAGGGAGGGGAGATGGTGGGCTGCAGCCAGCCAGGCCACTTCTAGTCATTTGGTTCTTGTCCGTGACTGCAGGGAGGAGTGTGGAGTATGTCTCCGTCCTGCAGCCCACCACTCTTCCTCTTCCTCCTCCTCCTATCTCTCCTCCGCTCCCCCTGCCTCAGCCCCCACCCACTTGTCTGCAGACCCACCGCTGACTCCTGTCTTTCATCTGCAGGCAACTGGACAGCAACCACATCAGCTGCATTGAAGATGGAGCCTTTCGAGCCCTGCGCGATCTGGAGATACTGTGAGTCCCGTCCCATCCTCTTACCTCTCTTACCTCGCTCACCTATCTTGCCTCTCTTAGGCTCACTTTGTCTCTCTTATCTCTGTCTGTTTCCATGCTCTTGTTTGTTGTGTATTATGTATCATGTATTTTTTATTTCGGCCTGAATGTCCTCAAAGGACAAACTGTGTTGCGCGTGAAAGTGCAGCATACCTGCGGCGCACCGTCACTGCCGCTGTACAATCTGTTGCCACTGCTGGTGTATCTGTGTGCATTTGTGTGTGTGTGTACGCGCGCGCACGCGCATTTTACACTGTAATGCCTGTGCGACACCAAAAGTTGCTCGTTTGTCATCCCATGCGGCATTGTTGGATTAGACCGTCACCACCACAGATGTTCCTAGCGACTTTTCCCTGTTGCAGAGAGTATTTTGTCATTGAAAGCAATGCTCCGCTCCTCTGTCTGTGTTTATTGTCCCCTGTGAACCCAGCACTGTGAAACAATGCTTTCTACTTCAGATCCACTTATTCTTATTGACACTTTTATCGCCTTACCTTTAGTGCCTTTAAAGCTGGAGTTTGCTAACAAATCCTTAGATGATCCCATGGAACCACCAAGAAACGGAGCTTTTTTTTTTTTTTTTTTAACTATGGTTACACTAAAGATAGCACGTTTAAATCTGAACGACGTGAAAAGCGCTGAGACACTAAGGCACTGATCACTGCAGCCCCATCCATCAGGCCAGTGGCAGAGTGCTAAGTGCCAGCCTTATCCTCCAAACAAGCACTTTTCTTTGGGGTGGAGGAGGGTGATGCTCTTTCCATTTATCGCCGGCTCCACAGTAGACCCGGCACATTACCGTTAGCCATCACTACATCACTGTTAGGCAGGCCCAGGTTATCCAGCTGTTATTGAGGACCCACTGAATTGGGGGGGACTGGAGCAGTAAAGGCAAGATGGAAGAGAGGGCTGATGTGAAAGACAGAAAAGGTGAGTGCTAGGGACTGAGATCATCTCTCATTTTTATCCTCAGTCCTTCACCTCTGCGCAAAGCATATAACTAGGCTCATCAGATGGGAAACGGAAGGAGCGAAAAGCAACACGAGTGGAAATGAGAGAAAGGGTCACGAATCAATTTTCATTAATAATACACACTATCCTCAGATTCCACCAAACCCCATTACAAACTGCCCATCCATGGAGAACAGGGGAATATGAATATGCACTGCGCTCTGCTGATTGAACCATCCATCTGTGTGAATGATGGTGGGGTAATGTATCATCCAGCCAATCTTGATGTGCTACCTCTCTGCAGTACAATCACTAATCAACACGCAAACTGTCCCACTTACCCAGAGATGCAAAGGCAGAGTAAAAACGTAAAGCAATATCAGCTTGCTTTGACATCTACTTTAGTTCGAAGCAGCCTCCTCTGAAAGTGTTATAGATCTGCTTTAGTGAAGATGACAATAATAGCCCATGAACCATGTTTTTAGTTTTGTCTCTCGGATTAATGCAGCACTATGTCTGAGAGGAAACCTAATGAGTCCTGTCTCAGCCCAGTGCCATGCGATCTGTGCTCTAAAACCTTTCCCTAAAGATAGACTTGTCCAACATGGGACTTTAAAGGATAGTCTCGTTCAAAAAAGCCAGGACACTGGGGCATGCAATGATTAACACTCTCAAAAAGATACTAAAGAGCACCTTTAGTGTCAGTGAGGCAGCATTCTCAAGGGTATATCACTGGAAAACGAATATAGACTACTTTTAAAACTCATTTACAGCATGGAATTTGATGTTAAAGGCCACCTTTTAATCTAAGTGCATAATGTGAGTTTGGTTAACTAAAATGTACCTTTTTATAGTGTGTGTAGGTTATTAATGCACTATAATGTAAGTATATTTTGTACATTGCATTTTCTTTTCATCACTGAAGTCCATCAAATAAAAAAAAACTCACCAGAAGGGTTATGTCAGCTGTAACAAAAAAAACCACCTTTGATAGGTAGGACCTAAAGGCCAACTGTTTAAGCGAATCACAACCATCATTAAGATCTGTCTAAACCTGTCAAAATATATCTGGTAACTTATTTTACACCCCAAGAGATTTCACCTCCAGCTGCATATAGCCACAACGACATTAAGGATGCTAAGCAGTCTTGATTAGAAGTTAGACCTGATCTAGCATGTGTCAAACTCCCGGCCTCTCGTACCGAATGCTCACATGTGATTTAACGCCTGCCAGAGCACATGAAATAAATGGGCCTTTCTGGTGATGAATTGTAATTTATATTTAACATAACTGTGCTAATGATTGAACTAATGACTTCAAAGCTATCTTGGACTCCCTCCCCCTGACAGGACATGCCTTGCATCTCAATGAAGTGGAGAAAATGCTGTGGCCAGCACACTAATGAGTCAAATAGCTCATCTGCAGGGAGGGAGTCACAGAGAGGGTCGGCCTGTGTAATAGACACGTTACTTTATTCATCCTACTCTGATTTTCACATTGTGCTGAGGTTTAGGTTTTAAAATAATAATGACTCTCGGTTCATCTCTGATAACAACGGAATATTTGATCATATACCCCATAGATTTTCCATTATGCCAGCTCTCATATAATACGCTTTGTCGGACCACTGATTTCCTTTTACAATGTTCCATCTCAATCGTGAAACCTAAATGCATAATTCATTTCACTTTTGCAGAAAAAATTCTGGCCGACCGCATTCATCCAAGCCTTTTTTACAACTGGGACAATAACAGGTTACATCTTGGTGTTTGTTGTAAAAAAAAAAAAAAATTTGAAAAACCTATTGAATGTGACCTTTAACTGATTCCTGATTCCCAACAGATCCCATCTTATGAATTTGGTGGTATTACATTTAAACACGTCATTTTAAAAATAATATTTGAGTGATATGCACTTGATTTGAATCAGTCAAATGAAACTTATTTGATTTGGGTAGCACATAAACCCTCTTTGTATCTTAGCCCACATAGTTTGCATTAGGTGATTTCACACGTGGAATGTATCCAAATAGGGTAAACCCACATAAAAATAAGTTACGTAAATGCAACCCAAGACAAATTTATATCCATCCATACATTATATTATACTTCAGGAAGGGGATTGAGATGCATTGTAGCCACAAACTGAACAGTATAAATGCATCTGTCTCTGCCAAAACGCATCTATCTACCAGATCCCAATAAATACCTCCTTCTTCTTAGTAAGAAATGTAAAGACATTTTATAAATGATGAAGTTTGATGCAGCAACCATCTTTTTCAAGTAAAACCTTGAAATATACGACAGGAGGCGGGTCGTTCAGCGATTTACATTTTACAGCAATCAGATTTCAATCTTGCTGGATATGAGTTTCAAATTAAGTTTAATTAAGTGGTTATAAGCAATACAAGTACAATATAGACCAATGGTAGACAGAGTGTTAAACTTAAACCACGTTTGAATAATTATATGTGAATAAAATTGTGCATTTGATAGAGAGTCAGCATGAACCAAATTTGACCAATCAAGAGCTTTTTCTTGCCTAAAACACAGTTCTGTACATAACAGCTGTGTCTAGCTTTCACCCAAATAATTACACTACCATGCTTGTTGAGGCAGCTGATTGATTAAATCACACATGAATTTACACCACATTTAAGTAAGTAAGTTCAGGGCACTTAAAAAAAAAACAAACGGAATGTTTAATAATGTAAATCACACTGGGGGTAAAACATAGGGCAAGAGCAATTTAACATCTGCCCATTTGCTTTTCAAATAATAACATACACTTAACATTGAAATGGTAGACTTTCTTTTAAAAATATGTATATTCTGTCACATGGCCATGTTTTTAAGAGAGCAGAGCGAACCATAGTATGTGGATGATTTATTTATATTGAAACTAAAACATGGCATGTACTTTGCTGCCAAAAATGTTATTAAACTGTGTTATTCTAAGCTTGTACTGCCCAGATTTGTACAGGAGCCTGTATTACGTCTTACTTCATTTGAAATTTGAACATTATTTGGTTCTTTCAAGAGGTTAAACGTAGGCTTTCATAGGAAAATTGGAGAAAAGGGAATTGTTAGAACCTTCAGACCTGCCTTTGCCCACATGCACCACTCTGCAGAGCAGTGGGACAGCTGCATATTTCATAGCCATTTTTTGTACTGAAAAGGCTGGCCTAAAATCAAATGTCAAATCATGTGAGTTTTTTTTGCTGGCCTGTGTCATTTTTTATGAGGAGGAAAATGCAGAGGCGTCTTCTTGCCGTATGCTGAAGGTGACCTTCTCCCCACGCCAAGCTGACGAGAGCCACCAAGTTTTCACATCATTGCAATCCTGCCAACTGCTGTCATTTTTCGATGTGTGCGCAATACATTTTCTTGACAGCTTGCTCAAACTGCAATGAGTTTATCGTGACAGCATTGACTCTATGGCTTAAGCAAGCCCATTCTTTAGCATGCAGCTCGGTGTTTACAAGTTAGCTAAGCTCAGCTGTCATTTCGAGTCAGCAGATGCACTCTGAACCACCAGCGTAGTTTAATTATGGCTTTACCCTTCTGTTTAGATTAGCTGTTTGACACAGTCCATTAGAACGTAATGTTATACCCAAGCCACGGGTCTGGTCACACATGCAGTGTTTTAGCGCAAGTAGCACTGTTCAGCTGGCTGCCAAAAAAATACGTACATACCAGCAAGCCATATTTATATCTAGCATTTGCAACATTGCTTTGTATTCTCTTTAATAAATGTTACCTCTTTTTAGTACAATGAAATCCAACTAAAATTCCTGTGTCAGTCTAGGTAACAGCAGAGTTGGTGTACAATTTGTGCTTGTGTACTGAAGCAAACTATGTTTTGCTTCATTCTAGACCAAACAATGAATGTGTATTGTTTTTCAAAACAGTGAAATAATATTAAAATCTGTTCAATGCTCAACAAGTTACAGCTCCAAGTAGCCTGGCCACCTGTGGAAACACGACCTGTGTGAACTGAAGAATCAATCCATTGTTTAGGTCTGAAATTTGCATCAGTCTGCTTGGGACTAGAGAGAAATTGATATTTTAATTAAGCACGTAGCTAAGACACTGGCATACTGAAGTTACACACTTACCTGCTGCCATTTAAGAAGTCACTAAAAGCATTTTGCGAAAATCCACAAAGCTCTTCTCGGTAAAAACTGCTGGCTCTAGGGCTTTGAAAGCTGGAACTGTGTAATGGGGAGAAGTAATCACGTCTGTGGTACAGCAGTGGTTTGGCCTTGTTTTAGGGACTAAAAAATGGACTCTCATTGAAACCTAAATCGATTATGCATGAAACATTGTGGATGTCTTATGGGGAGGTCAAAAAATAAAAGGATATGTCATTCAAGACTTTCAGTAGCCTAAATGTTGTTTTTTTTTTGCTTTAGAAATTTGTGACCTTTTAAATGCTCTCCCAGGCAACATCTGAAGTGGACCTTGCTCATTTTTTATCCCTTGCCCTTTTATCCTAATCATTTTTCCCCTCCAAGCCCTTGTAAAAAACATTAGTCCTGTTCTGCTCTGCTTAATGCCCACTCCGCTGGTAGCTACAGAGTGATGGCCTCATGGTGGTTAAGGACAGCAGGGGAGGTCAGTGCAAATCACTTATTCTATGCATCCTTAATTTCCAGCTGCATGTCACTTACCACAAGACAAATCTGTCTCCCATCTACAATACCTGATTGAAAGGTTGCTTTTAAGCCAGTGGAAAGCTTTATGTGACAGCCAGCAGTCAGAATGCGGAGAGCGAGCCAGTGGCTAATTTAGAGGACAGATTAAAGGAGTGAGGGAGGGAGGGAGCCATCATTAGCTCTCAAACAGAGCTTTCCTGTGCAGGAAATTGCTTTGCCACCAAGGATGGCCTTCTTGCCTTATCTTTGTTCGGTCTACACCAAAGTGTGACTGAGAAAGAGTTGTGATTGGCCATGAAATGGCAGGGTCCCAGTGGTTAGACCAGCAAGCACAGTTAATCAATTGCTCCTGGACACCCGATGAGAGCAGGAGGAGGGAGAAATAAAAAGCGAAGAGCTTAGACTTAATCTGTCCTCATTTAAGCTTTAATGGCCTCATCAAGGGGTAGAGAAGTGTCTCTCTTTTCTGTAGTACCTGTTCCTCTCTGAACATTTATTTTTCAACTCAGTCTGGTCTTGCCATCCTTTCCCCCATCCAGCATGGGTTTTCTAAACTTTACATATTTTATTTGATAAGAAACTGGACAAATGTAAAGCACTAATGCTGTTTCAGGATTTAGATTTACACCTTTTCTCCTGTTGTGGTGGATCAGGCTATTTCTGTTTCATTCCTGTCAGATTTATTTTTTGGACAAAAACATCTGATTGATGATTTGGGCTATTGATGGATTAGCAGTGCTTCACAAAACAAAGGCATACACATCTATCTCAATCTGGATGGATTCTGCCACAACTGGCTTGGTTTTACTTGGCGAACTGATGTAAATGAACAGCTGCCCCCACACTTTAGGTATAAAACCTCAAATACAGTGCCATGGTCGCATTCTCTCAGCACCATTCTGGAAATGTCACCTCATATTTCAGACTTACTGTCCAATCAGAGGCTGGAGGAGCCTTTACATCAAGACAATGAATGCTGATTCCTTGCTCATTAACCTTCAGAAGCTTATTACAGCTACTAAAAACAAATATTGGAAGCACCGGGGTGAGTAGAAGGTGAAGAGGGGACTCACTGTATGTGGCCGCTGGATGAAAACCTTCCCTAGCAAATTCTAAGGGGGAAGCACTGTGGTCTGTGGCCCATGGGAAACTTCACCCTTTACTTGTACAAAGTTTGAACCCATCACTGAATATTTCCTGTCTGAGGAGGTGCACATGCTAAATTTGAGTCATAGTTCAGCTTTTGCAAGCACCCATAAGTCTGGGTCAGAGGAAGACAGAAACACAGTTTCTTGTAGTCTGTCTCTCATTGTATCTCTCTATGTTTTTCTGTGCCGCAGAAGCCCCTGTTTAACCTGCCAGCCTCCTCACAACAACCCTCTCTTGTTTCACTTTATGAGGGAAGTACCCAGGATCCTCTCCAAACTCCTCTAATGAGGGACTGGAGGAACACTGAGAGCACTCGAGCCCTCAACATCAGCCTTTCTGGGACTGTGGGAAAGCTTTCTTGACATAGCTGAGAAGAATAAAAAGGAGCCAAAAAAGAAAAGGTGTCCCATCGAGACAGGTCTTGTGTCATTGAAAGGCTATGGGATCGAGAGGCTAATAGACATTCAATCATGTTAACTGCCACGTCAATAGCCCCTTAAATCAAATCATAATGTTACATTGTTAAGCTTTGTAGCATGATATTAGTCAGGGATCATTGTTGTTTTTACTTTGTTTTAAGCAAGAATGCACAGTCTTTGGAGACATCTCATTCATTGATTGTTCCCTAGCGTCGGTTGTTTCTTCATGATCTATTAGGCATTCTGAGACACCCAGGCATGACTGTTACTCATATCAGTAATTAGAATAAATCTTAAAATGGCTTTACCAAATGTGCTACTTTGCCTGGGGCCATAGATTGCATATCATTTTGTTATTGCTGTTTATTCAACCGATGCTTGTAGAGATTCATGCAATATGATATCTGGTATGGATGCAAGATAAAACCACTAGCCGTTTAAACAGATATAAATGAATACCTGCATGAATGTATATGCATTATGATTATAAAATGTGGGCAAAAGTACATCATAAACCATATATGTTTATTACATAGGCTATTTGAGATCAGTTAAAATGTGAACAGGATGGGAAGCACAAGGTTAGCAAGCTGGGAAGCACAAGGTTAGCACAAGTTGATTGGAATATTTTTTTCTTGTATTGCTTCCAGGTAGTGTGTAGTACAATGTAGAAAAATCGTAGGCCACCATTTGATTTGTTATTTTAGCACCGGTGTCCATATATAATTATGTTGTAGTCTCTTTATTAGAATACAACAAGAACATACAGGATATTTGTGTGCAGGATTTTAAAAAATGGCAAATATTTAGTGTGACCTCCCCTTACACTCGAGCAATAGCAGCTGACATTTCTCTCCAGAAGCCATTTTCTTCTGATTTTTTTGTGTGTGCACATATTTTCTGTATTTTCTGTTTTATCTTAGAAAAGAGACTGAAACATTATATAGTCATTGTAAAATTGCTCTAACAAATATAATGGTGGCATTTAAGACAGTGGTAGACTTTTGCACAGTGCTATATATCTTCTTTTTCTTTTAATGTATGCCACTCAAAAGCACTGGAGCATCTTTTTTATCTTTTCTCTCACCTTGATCTATCACTGTTTGAAGTAACTGGAGCCAGGCATTGCAAGTGCATCTCCTTTCTGTGCCGAATCGAGTGTTCCCCTGCAAATGGTTTAATTTGGAAGAAATTTAGAAGGCCATTCCTCCTTAAGGCGAGACCAGATCTTCCATTGCTCTCATCCTGATCGTAGACATTGAGAAAAGGATTGCATTCCTCTGTATTGGAGAGTGAAACTCTGGTTAGCTCCTCACAAAGAGTAATTCCTCTTTCCCGCAGATAATCGTTTTGTGGAATAACAATAATTTTCCATGCCATTTAAATTTTCTCTCTCTTTTCCTCTGTCTTAATAAAGTTTTCTCCAACTGTGCTATGCCAAAATAAATGTAAAGATTGTCATTAACATTCCACAGGAATGTTATATTTTATAGAGATTTACTTCTATATTTTTATTTGCAGTTATTTCCTATTTTTTGCACTCAAGCATTAAGGCATCACTGCTGTTTGGGATGGGGATTTTCCACCCTCTGAGCTATGAGTCCAATCTCAGAAATGCTTAAACATCTTATCCTGTGGTCATATCCATCTTCCACTCTTGTTTAAGGGGAGTTTTAGGTTGAATTAGCTGCTTGTGAGTGAAAAGTGCAAGCTTAGCGGATCTACTACTGCACAGCACTGGCGTCAATCCTGCACAGCTTCGAACCGCAATACTTGAGGCTCGAACTATTAACCCAGAGTCTCTATCCAGAGGGGCGTCCAATCTTTGGTCTCCCAAACAGTAAGCTGAGCTGTTATGGTGAGAAATTGTAGCATTCAGCATTTCAGAAGGCTAGGCAAGGACCATTATATGCCAGATGAGAAGTCCCAGACACACCATGTCCTTCTGTGTAGGGCAGCGTTTAGGCCCTGCGAGTGTAGGATGGCTCGATTATAAGATTAAGGCAGCTAACTATCACTAATAAGGAGGACTGCTGCTCTGGCAGGAAAGACAGAAGCCTGCCGGCCATGTTTACAGCTGCACACACCACTGATGATCTCATTTTAAAGCCGATTACACGCTGCCATAGACACACAGTGATCATGCTTTATGTGCACCACAACAGTGCCGGGAACGACACAGTGTTCATATCGCAAACCAGTGGAGCGAAGGATTAGTCCAAATTAGTCTGGGAGTTTTTAGAATTTAACTAAAAGATAGCGTCTTCATATTTTCGAAGAAGTGGTAGAGATGCCCATAGTCTTACTTAAATTAAGTGAAGTGTTGATTTTTTTTACCGAAATTAAAGGGAATATCTACTTGTTAAGCACAGCACTTGCAACCTTTTATCTCATGTTCCAGGCATATTGTCAAATCATGAGGTTACACAATTCTTTGTGTGTTTGTGTGACAGAAATCATCACACAGTGTTGGGCAAAGTTCTATAATGTAGAATTGGAAATTGGTTTAAATAAAGTTCCATAATGGCTAATTTAGCAACAACACGAGAGGTGGTATTTTCCATGATATATCAAAATAGCTGTTCTATAGCTTTTAAAAGGTTTTTTTGCTCAAAAGATACAATATTTTTTAAAACACAATTAAGAAATAAATTATGTCGTACTGTATATGCTTTAATACTGACAAGGCCTTCTGCCTAAAAGTGGGTCCATAACAAATAAGCAACAATATCCTACCCTGCTCTAACTACAAAAGGTAGCACAAAAAGTGCCGGTGAAAATGATAAAAACTAAAAAAATAAAAAATAAAAATAAAAATAAATATATATATATTTACAATTGAACATTGGACATTAGTGACTTATGAGAGTTATTCATTTATTTGTGCTATATATATATATATATATATATATATATATATATATATATATCATATATTCTTATGTGCATAAAACTTGTCTCTGCTTTGTAGCGTTTTTAATGTTGGTTAAAACAATTACTGTTATATAGAGCCATATGTTTTCTATTTAATTATATACTTTTTTAATTGCATGTTGCTCAGTGTCTTTCTTTAAGTACACACATGAACTGGGTCTTTGGTGAAAATTCACAGATTTCTCCAATTTACTTTGTTATTATTTATTGTTATAATTACTTGTATTACTTTTGCCCTTGAGTGAGATACAAAGCAATTCTCATGGTATTATTTTGTATGTTTAATGTATGCCAGTTTGTCTCATTGTTAATTAATGAACACCCAGATCTTAGGAAATGCTTTTAAATGTTAAAAAATGCCTTTATGGGCTTAGGCCTTAAAAAAAGATCCTTGACTTTCCAACTATTTGTTCAGAGGTTTACATACAGTACAGTACTGTACAAAGGTATTCGGCCACAATTAGATTTGTTATTTTAGCAATGGTATAAATGACCATATACTGTATAACACATACAACAAACAATTAAGCCTAGACAAAATTTTCAACATTGGATTTGTAATTCCCGTAATACTCTTTTCTACTAATCTTCATTACAATTTTTGTGCATTTTAGCATACCACAGCTTTTTTATACTGCTCCCCATCCTAAAAAGTGATTTCTGGCTACTACCCTTCCAAAAAGTTCACTTCTGACCAAATTAGGGTGGCATGAGCAGAAGTGTAAGGGGAAATCACACTAAATACTACCACTGTAGAATATAGAAGCTGTTTATTTTAGAGTTTTTTTGTATTTTAATACAGCGTGGAAATGCCCCATATTTTCTGGTTGTATTCTAATAAAGAGACTAAGAAATAATTCTAATATCTAATCTAATGGTGGCCTAAGAGTTTTGCACAGTCCTGTGTGTTTTTAGCTTTATCAATGTAATACACAACATTTGTGTGTTGTTATTTAGGCAGAATGTAAAAAAGCAATCTTGGCTAGCAAAGCTGCTTGATCATGACATTGTTTAGTCTTTTTACGAAGCTGCACAGTTTATTAAGTGGTCTAATATTTTCTTTTTTTCTATTTTAGCACTCTCAACAACAACAACATCACCCTTATCCCGCTGTCCAGCTTCAATCACATGCCCAAGTTACGCACACTGTGAGTACTGTAATATAATTCATATAACAAAACTGTCACATGTTGCATTACCGAATGGGTAAAGTTTCCAGGAAGAAAAAGTTTGTTGTGCCAGGAGTTTTTTTGCGAATTGCATCGCAATACAATATAGAATTCTGTGGCACATATAGGAAAACCCTACTTACAGCTATACAAACTTCAGCTAAATCACAACGTCTTCCCTCTGAGGTTTGGCATTCAGTGGAGAGACCCCGGCTCTTCTCCCTGGCTGTGTGATTCTAAGACTTCTGTTTGTGCAGGCGTCACTGCATTAGCAGGGTCTGGCAAGATGGCTCACGTACAAATCCATGTCACCACACTGCTTTTGTGCTGTCGGATTTGAGCTTCAACCGATGTGAACAAACAATTTTGCGGCGACCAACCAGAGCTTAGATAGATCCCATGTGTGCTTGTGTATGCTTATTAGTGTGGGATCAGTGTGGATTTCTTTATGATAACCACACCAGGAGGGACTAGGAATACGAGTAAGTCAGTGGTAAAGATTAGTTCTGGGAAGCGCTCACATCCTGGCCCACCAAGCCTCTAAGGGATAGGTGCTGTGTGACTGGAACCCTGCCATGGCCCTCTTGAGCCCACGTTTCGTTTGTTGTTGTTGTTTTTCTCCTTTTTCTCTCGTAGCCATTATCCAGAGGCTGTGGCCCCCCAAGCCCCTTCGGGGCTGCTCTTAAACAGCTACCTCTGTACTCATCTAGTCTGGCCATGCGCCCATCCATCAAGAAGGCAGACGGTCTCGCCCCCTCACGTGGAGATCGAATTTGCTGATGGTCCACTCCCTTGGCTGTATTGAATTATGTTCTGTGAGGCCATCCCTGCTACCCAGTACCCATGTATTGAATTTTCAGGCTTTAATATCCCTAAGATCTCAGTATTAGATTTGTTTGCTCGTAAAAACAACTTATTAAATCAAATGTTTAGAGATCCCTGTAATCCCTTTAGTAGGGCAGAGCAGGGGGATGGTTCTGGGTCCCTGATGGAATAGTTTAGCTACCTCAGCTTCCTTTTCGCTCCTTTTCTCCTCCCACTCATTTCATTCGGGTCTCCCCTGCTCCCAACTCTCTTTCTCTCTTTTAGTGCAGCAACCATTCAATTAGATCAAATGATATCACCCCATGGTGCTCACCATTCAATAACTCAGCCAAATAAAAAGAGCGAGAAGCCTCCCACTGCTATACGAGTAGTCATTTTCTTAGGAGGCCGGTCGATAGTCTGGATGCACTGGTCTGCCTATTTGTGCATGCTCTGAGGATGGTCACTCGTTCCATACAATCCTCAGACCACCGCGGTTCATGATCCTTGTGTGCTCCATCTTTAATCCTACTCATCTGTAATTAATCCCCAACTACATAAAGCAGAAAACTATATTTATAATGGAAAATGTACTTCATGGACTATTAAGCCTTGTGTCAATTTTAATGAATCAGTATTTTGCCTTAGTATTACTTTTGTAAAGGCTACAGGCGTCCTCCTTGATCTAGTGACGCCACTTCATCTGCAGTTCTTGTCCCTCAATGCCCATTGAAGTAGGTATTAACCTGAATGCATGAGGGGATTTGTCATGTGAAGACCTTGATAAAATTACATTGCTGCCAAAAGTTACAAGCCAGTTCCAGTTTTTCATGCTCGATATGATATGAAGCTTCAATGGATACCAGATCCTGATCCAATTCTGACAATCGCTCAGTTTCCATACCCATTTAATCCAATTCAGGACAGGGCAGAAGGAAAGAACCACTGCTGGACAGGGTGTCAGTCCATCAAAGCCACACAGTCACACACGCATTCACACTGGGGAACTTGAGAGGTGTGTTTAGACTTGTGTGAGTTTAGATGTGTTTATAACTAGCGAATTTCCTTGTGGAATGTGAGAGAAAATTGTAGAACACACGAGAAACCTAGGCACACATGGGGAGAACATGCAAATTTCACACACTCAGTAACCAGGCCAAGACTCAAACCTGGGTTTCTGGTGCTGTGATTCAACAGTCTTAACCACTGTTTCCAAATGCTGACTCAATGCCGAGAGGTCTTCAGCAGCTGTTTTTTGCAAGCAAGTTATACAACCCTGTGCCAAAACATTGGTGATAATTAGCTTTAAGCATAATTTCTGTCAGTCAACATCACACACATGGCGTTTTAATGATGGGCCTTAATTTTGCGACCTTTCCAATTATATCAGGGTTGTGACGCATGAGGCTATATCACATTTCCTTTGTACACTTCTCTGTTCTTGTGAATATAGTAATAAGCAAGGAGGCAATATTCCAGGCATTCAGCACTTGAGGACTATATTACAGTCATTACACAGTGCTCTATGATTCCTCAGACACCAGGGGGACGGGTGCAGAAAATAAGTGTCTCTGCTGAGGCGTTTCACCTTTCTGTTTTTATTTCATTTATTCTTTGTCTGCTTCTCATTCGTCCTGTCTTTCTTTTTCTCTTTTATATATACAGTACTATACAAAAGTATTAGGCCACCATTAGATTAGTTGATTTTAGCAATAGTATAATGTCCATATACAACTTTTATTTGTGTATATTTTTATTTTTACAACCTTACTGGACAAAGAACGTTCAAACTTGGATCACTTTCTAATACTCTTTTCCACTGGTGATCATTCCATTCTTTTTTTAGCATTAGCATATCTTAACCCTTTCACTCTGTTCCTCTTTCTTTTTCTTTTTTTTTGTAATACGCTATATAAATTGCCTGTAAAATGCAATTTTACCTAATGAAACATCCCCTAATTTTTGTGAACAGTATAATACATGGTCGTTATACCATTACAAAAATATTAGTATGGTGTCCTAAAACTTTTGCACAGTACTGTACGCGTGTACACAGTTGTGTGGATAGCAGTTCAGGTTATTTTCTATGAATGAAAAGGTTTTAAGGCTCAGCGGAGCCAAGCTACCTATGGTTGGGTCACTGAGAAAGTGATACTTACACTTAATTTACAATTTCTTTTATATTGTGCATTGTATAATTATATCAGCTGTAAGTTGCTCTGGATTAGGGCTCCTGCTAAATACAGAAAATGTGTTTCTGTCTGACTTTTTGTCTCTCTGGCTGTGTCTAGTTATCATTTATCATTGTCTGCCTATCAGAGGACTGTGGTGGCTCGGTACGATAGGTACGATAGTCTACTGGCCAAAATGTCATGGGTTAAAGTTTCATCACTCCCGAGCTTCCACTGTTGAGCATGTGGTACTTTATTGACAGTATTTTTAATTGTACCTTTAAGATCACATCAGTTGTAAGTCACTCTGGTTAGAAACACCTGCCAAATGCTGTGAAAATACATTTCTGTCTATCTAACAAATTATCTAAAATGTCTGTCTTTAGCCGTCTGCACTCCAACAACCTGCATTGTGACTGCCACCTGTCCTGGCTCTCTGACTGGCTGCGACAGAGGAGGGGGCTGGCCCCTTTTACACAGTGCATGTCCCCCACCCACATGAGAGGCCTCAATGTTCCGGATGTGCAAAAACGAGACTTCATCTGTACAGGTGCACCACAAACACACACACACACTCACATACACACACACACACAAGCATACATTTCATTTGTTGTGAATGATCTGTTTGGCAGTCAATAAGCTTTCCATTTAGTGAAAATACTGCTTATCTTGCAACACCACGGAATGTACATTAAATGATGCATAATGTGCCTTCATTAGCCTGTACAATGCAAGCAAATACGACTGGGTTGCACAACAATGTAGTTTGCTTTCTAACAGACCTCATTTTTACCAGCAAAAATATTCACGTCCAGGCCTTGTTAATTAAGCCCTTCTGCTTTCTCATTAATCAGTTGATGAATACACTCCAACAGCTAACCAGCAATAATTAAACAGCCAGGACAGACAATAAACCAACGGCGGCTCTTTGCATTTTTATTATGCCATTTTGCTAAATGTGAGAATTGACTTCTCACACAAGTGAAAATAAATGTGTCAGTTACGTTTAACTTTCAGATATTCAGTGCCATTCAAAAGTTGACCAAAACCATATATATGTATTTATTTTTTAGTATAGCCATTTTACTGTAGTGCGAATGTTAACGTTTTATTATGTTTTGTGTTTTATTACGTTCACTTCCCTGAATGTAATAGTTACAAAGTTATATACATGTCTCAATGTGTGCAAGAGCGATCACGAGTTGATGTGCCAGAAGTGATGTAAATTAGTAAAATCTCAGTTGATAGTCCACTGTCAAGGAAGACTGATTATCAAGAGACCTTTTTGGTGTTTTAATAATAATTTACATTTTTTTAAAGTTACATTTAAAGTTACATTTATGTAACTTCACTTAGAGGAGGAAGAAAAAAATCATACTAAGGACAGGGGTGAAAGAGGAGGTATTAAGAGAAAATTAAGAGCAGATGCTTAGTTTTATAGCTTGGTGCCATGATGCTAAATGATCTATCATTAGAAGTAATCTGAATTGGCAGACAAAAGACCATTATAAGGAGACCTAAGTGATCATGCAGGACAGTAGTGATGTAGGAACTAGATAAATAACATCAGATTATATAGAGGTTTGTATGTCAGCAGGAGAACTTTGAACTGAATATGGAGCAGGGTAGGTAGTCAGAGCAGTTGATATTGGATGTGGGTGATATGAGCTGACTTTTTGGAGTAAGAGGAAACTATAGAGAGCATATGTTCCTGACAGGAAGGGCAGGGAGTTGGGTAGCACCGCTACCTCACAGCAAGAAGGTCTCGGGTTCAATCCCAGGGTGGAGTGGCCTGGGTCCTTTCTGTCTGGTGTCTGCGTGGGTGTACTCCAGGTACTCTAGTTTCCTCCCAAAGACATGCATGTTAGGTTAATTGATGTCTCTAAAATGACCCTTAGTGTGTGACTGTGTGTGAGACTGTGTATGTGTGTGCCCTACGATGGACTGGCTCCCTGTCTAGAGGTGTTCCTGCCCTTGCGCCCAGAGTTGCCGGGTGGGCATTCAAGATAATGAATGAATGATTCTGTACTCTAAAAATACCTAGTACAGGTCATGCGATGATTATGTATTTAACAGTGTGCATATGTTCAACAGGTCGGGTTATATTGTTTACACACATGTGATTTATTAGAAGTAATAGATATATTAGGTAATATTGCGTGTTACAGGAAAAAATGATGGTCACTCATTTAGTGAAAGAGCAAAGGTTCTGAAAGGTTCAACAAATGCAGTTGCATAATTAATCAAATGCTACAATGATATTGGCTCTTATAAAGATCACCAGAGGAAGACATCAGACTAAGAAATTGTATTGTATATTGCTTCAAATGTAAGGTAAAAACCACAATAAAGAAAATGCAGTAAATGAAGTTGTGTCTGCCCTTTGCTCTTGTCTCATAATGTATCTACATGTTTCCTGTGTTTTCCTTGCTCCTTTTTATCACTAAACAAGATCTTTATTCACTGTGGTCGACTTTATTATATTTCCAGGCCCTGTTCAGTCAGAGCCGAGGTCATGTGCTCCCCAAGCATCAGTCTGTCCTGCCAGCTGCACCTGCAACAACAACATTGTGGACTGCAGGAGGAAAGGGCTGACTGAAATCCCAGCCAACCTGCCCGAGGGCATCGTGGAAATGTGAGTCTTCCTACCTATCAAATCAATCGCTCACACTGTCGCCTCAACCCCAGCATTCCTTTATCCCCCGCTTCATCCTTTATCTCTGAGTCAGTGCTGGTCCTTCCTTCCTCCTGATATGTCTCCTTATCTTATTCTTTACTTTTCTCACCCTCATGCTGCTCGTCCCTTTCTTCTTCCGGCTTTATTTTCAGCCTCATATCGGTCTGTGTGCAGTACACACAGTCAAGTCACACGGATAATAGCCGATGTTTAATACTCCCCGCCTGTCATGAGGAGAAGGGTATTAGCACTGAATTTCAGAACCTCGTTAGCAGGAGCATCAGCGCTGTGCTTCTGCCATGGCGTCCTCTGGCTCGACCTGCTGAGGGTCCTCCAGATCTTTCCTCCTGAGTTCAGGACAATTATCCACGCAGCCAAAGAGCTGGAGTCAAGCAAATGAGCTCTCGCCTGGACTCTAATCAGCAACGCCACAGTGGCCTTAAATTAATCTTGCATGCAGGGATACACACGCACATTGCCTGGTGGTATTTTCTGCTCTGTACCACTACAGTCAATCTGTCCAGACATATACTGCCTTAATATTTTTTAGAAACATTGGCATGCTCAGTGGTAAGCTCTACCTGAAACAGCTACCTGGGATGGCAAAGCTGAAGGCTAGGTGGGGCACACATAAACAAATACATGTATTTTGGTTCCAAATTCCTCTGAATTTATTTTAAAACAGTGTAATTCATATAAAAGGTGCGATCACAGCGCTACCATTCAGTATAGAGTGGACTAGTTAGTCTAACTGATCCCTTTACAGCGTATTTAAAAATAATCCTCAGAATAAGTTTAGGGTCTTAACTTGAAACTCAAATTTAAAAGTAAGGATTGTAAGAATTGGCCTGGCTCTAAACTGGGTAAAAGCAGGTGCCTCTTTTGACTGAACTCCCAAATTTTCTATAACACAGTCACACTCACATTTATATTTTCACCAGTGACTTGCATCTACATTGGTCATGCTATTTAACGCAGCTATACTGCAGTCACTGTAAGGGTAAAGGTGTGTCCTGCCAGAGGTAGATTTTTTGTTTCACCTCAGCATTTCCTCAGTCTGTCTCTTTGATATACATATTGATTGTGGGACTCTTGTTTGCACTAAAGGACAGATGTTATTGCCCTTATACGTACCGTCTCTAGTCGATGCTCATTCTGCCAATACTCTGTGACCTTAGCGTAACAAACGGTCATGCTAGGCAGAATGCATCACTCAAGCATTGCTCGTGGCCAGAAACAAATAGCACTAATTGAATGATTTACAGTCTGGCTCTCTCTCTGGGCTTGTTTTGATTGAGCTTTATTTGAGATTTTCAGTGGCAGCTGACAAAAAGAGGTGATTGAAAACTCCAACTCATCTCCTCTCAGTCAATGAGCAATAACTACCAATCTGAGCTCATGCTCAGACAGAAATGAGTGTGAAGTGGGATTGTGTAATGTGTAGCATGTATGCATGAAGTCATGTTTGTGGTGGTGGAAACAGAAGAGTAGAGAATGATGAAAGTGATTTAATGATAAACATTGTGCTGTGTTAAAATAAATCTCAATACTCAGTATTCCAGATTATGGGTTTGTTATACTGATATTTTAATTGAATCATCTCTCTGAACATGTTAGGCAGTTGTAATATAAATTGACTTTGAAATTTCCTGGATTTATCAAGTGTCTAATTCATTTGTAAAACATCAATTGCATGCAGGTATTCCTGATCAGTGTCTCAGGATGCACACAGACCCAATACGACCCCATGTCAAATACTGGCCAAAACAGTCATTGCTGAGTGCTTATACAGAGGTCTGTGGAGACAGATCTTCTGTAATCAG
Source organism: Parotocinclus haroldoi (assembly GCA_034779995.1). Lineage (NCBI taxonomy): Eukaryota > Metazoa > Chordata > Actinopteri > Siluriformes > Loricariidae > Parotocinclus > Parotocinclus haroldoi. The sequence goes on along the minus strand of JAUZST010029607.1, from coordinate 7,109 downwards.
AACCTATTAAGACAGGATCGTGAGGATATGCAACTCTAAATTTAACACAAATCTCAACACACCAGAGGTGGGTCACGAATCAGTGTGGCACAGTTGCAGAGTGCTTGTTTGCAGAGCTGAGCCACTCTGCTGATGTGAAGGTTGTGCTGCATTCCAGGGTGATGTATGCTCTTGCACTTACTTTAGGCACTGTTTGCGTTTTATCTGTCTGTTCCTGGGTTTGTGCCTCAGCAGGGGCTTTCTGAGTTTCAGAGTTCCTCTTGTCATGTAGCTGTTTTATATTGCTTATATTGTGCTCCAGAGCAGAAATGCCTTGTGAGACTAAAACAAAGATAGAAGTACATTTTCGAAATGACAACAAATTTCTGAAATAAGCTGCTTTGCTCTCTCTGATGAGAGAACATCTCCCTTCTGCTGCAACAGCAGCCCCTGATGGCCATTGGGGAAAAAAGTACAGATGAAGGATCGATGCACCCTCCTACGTGTGTTTTTTTTTCATCTGCCTGAGTGTGAAAAAGATGACATTAACTAGCCTATGGCCCTAATCTCTAAATAGACAGGTAGGCAAATGGTGAAAATTGGGCATTACCAGATTGGAGAAAAATGAAGAGCTTAATAACATTTGACTGTTAAGGACCTGTGTACATTTGGGCTATTTCCCTGGGAAAGAAATATAAGTAACATATGAACCTATTTTCTATACAGTCGCCTGGAGCAGAATCTGATTAAAAACATTCCTCCTGGGGCCTTCTCTCCATACAAGAAGCTGAAAAGAATGTGAGTATTATGTAGTAACAGGGTATTTATATTAACACATGCATGCTTGTGCTGTAAACATGCTGTAGATCCATCATTTTCATTCACTGCTGTGTCAGTACTTTCTACCCATTACACCATTCTGCGCAGCTATGCAACTATTTTCAGTAAACCGGTGTATTTCATTGTGTTTGTAATTTAGTTCATATGTACGTATATATTATTTTATTATATATTAAAATATATTATAGTATTACCATATACAGATGGTATATTTCAGTGACCTTCCACATCCTCTCTCTAACAAATACTTTTGATCTTTGATACTTTTCTGTTAGCTTTCTCTGGAGTGGGGATTCAACAAGATACGACCAAATGGTTTCCAAATCAGGATTACTAGAATGTGATATGCCTGTAGTCTCTTAAGACAGTACTGTGCAAAAGTCTTTGCAGTCCAGCCCAGATTGGAATAAAGATCAGAGGAAAATTGTATTGAGGAGTAGCAAATCCAAGTTTAAAATTTGTAGGTACAATAGTTGACAGTATGTCATGTATGGTCATTATACCAACCATTAAATCAACAAATCTAATAGTGGCTAAAGACCTTTGTACAGTATTGTATGTCATGTAGATCTCAGCAATAAGATGTCAAGATGACACACCATTTGTCTAGTATAGTGGTGCCCAACCTTTTCTTTCCTTTGAGCCTCCCATTAGTATTTAATAAAAGTCGTACGCTTTCAGCCAGAGTACATACGCATAACAAAAAAAACCCAGGGGTGCGGACCCCAGGTAAACCATGGATTTACTCCATATGTTTTTAGCTTAAATACGCACGAATACTTATGCTTTGTCATTCAGAGACATTATAACATTACACAAACAGCTTTTGTTGTAACATCTCTGTCACTGATGTGTTTCTTAGAGATCTGAGCAAGAATCAAATTTCAGACATCGCCGATGATGCCTTCAGTGGCCTCCGTTCCCTGACCTCATTGTAAGTTTTGAAGCTCACACACTAATATACTCAGTCATTCACTCACCCATCCGTTCACTCACATGCTGTCTGTGACCTCTTAATCAAATTCAGATAGGCCAGGGACGGAGGCCTAACCAACAATACAGGGCACAAGGTAGGTATTGGATAGGGTGACAAATCCATTGCAGAGCACATACACACACAGAGACACCATCAGTCTCTCACACTGGGACACTTTAGTTGTGACACTGTATGGATTTAAGGCATATTTGGAAAACTTAATACCCAAAGGAAACAGACAAGCAAAGCACAGTCAGTGGCTGAGCAGGGACTCTATCCTGGGTGAAGCGACAATGCTGACCACTGTGCTAGCCTGCCAGCCTACACTCTCCACACCAAGACCACTACATGGAGTTACTTAATTATGGGGTTATTTAATCATTGAGATCATAATAACTGAATAATGGACTCTTGTTAACTACCTGAAACTATTTAAATCTGACCTAAATGTGACATTTATTTGAAAAAAAGTACAAATTAAATATTCTAGCTATTCAGAAACAAAGGCTTTTCTGTTAACACTGGACATAGTTCATGTGCTATATGTCATATCTGATTTTTTTCTGGGCTGGATGAATACATTAGTTGTGCAGAAGCATTTACAGGGTACTGCAGTGCTTTTATATATCAAATAAAAATAAAACCTTTCACCATTGTCACTGAATATTAGTCATAAGGCCTACTTATGTCAAGGTTCCGTCAAGTAGCAGAACAGACTTTGGGTCACTCTGTCATAATGACCAAAATGCACACCCCGTATTGTTATTCAAATTCACCATATTTTATCATTTTTCCTGGTCGAAGTCGACAATTTTCAACGATTTTATTAAATGTCCCTTGGAAAAACACAGTGTGGAAGCATAAGCATGTCCTGAATGGGATTCCAGTACTTCCGGGTGCCGAAGAGTGACACTCTGGTTCCTCTTCCTGACATGACACAGCTATTCAAGTCTCACCTGGCATGGCTGGAAAGGAACTGGACTCAAACATGTTAGACTGCTGTACCACCTAAACTGCACCATGAAATACAGCTGAAACTGTGTCTCTTTCGTATGTTTTGTGTATTTTACCCTTGATCAATCAGTGCTTCCTGTCAACCTCTATCTGAATGTTTATGCCTTTTGTCATGTGAACCTGAAACGGCTTTCATTTAAACCTCAAACCTCCTGAGCAAGCTCTGCCTATACACCTGGGGCTGTAACAGGCCTCCCAGTGTTTATTCATTTACATTTACATATGCTGAAATCAAGGCTCTAACCACTGACTTCTCACTCATGATTTGCAAACACAGGAAATAGTATATGTCTGCTGTGAGAATGGACGTTGATGAATAGTAATATGATCATTATGTGATTTCAGCAAATTAGTTCTAGCCTGATGCTGTAATTCAAGCAGGTTTGAAGAACTCCACTAGACACTTTGGTTTTAGGGTTATTAAGCACATTTGGCAGGGAGACTGGCAACTGATATAAAGTTACAATGTGAAATCCAAGCAGCTGTCAGTTAAGGGCCTTGACCAAGAACCCTAGAGTTTAGCTTGCTTGGTAGTGCTGGAACCAGAATCATGGGCCTTACGGTTCGTAGTAGCTGTTTAAAACTTTGGTTCCAACAGCTGTTCTAGATATACAGGAGCATTTCATACCACTTTCTTTGTAGCTGTACCTTTAGATCATATTTTTATTAACTATTACTATATACCTATTACTTAAAATGGGGTATTCCAGTACAAACTGTACCTTCTGAGCAGGTCAGATTTCACATACACACAAAATTGATGGTGTCTGATAGAGGGGAGGCTGATTGGGGGAGCAACACCCGCCACTCCCTGTATTCACTGGGACAAGTGCCAGCCATCCACTCTCTACTTATTATCATAACTACGAAAATAAATAAGGGATAAAACTTGAAAAATATGATTTTAGATTTTAGATACACTATATCTATTGATTTCTAAAAAAATGAAACCAAAACTGAATTCATGTAATTTCAACCTTTCTTAGTGGAACCATTGTTTTCATATTATATCTATAGACGTGATGCATTTAGAAATTAATTCATTGTTGACTGTAGGCTCCACTGAAATGCTTGTAAATACACTATTACCCGTATGTACAGTTTGCCATATTCACTGCCACACAGATCATGTGAAATTGATTAACTGAGCTTCTTTGCTCCGTATCCATGTGCCTGCAGGGTGCTGTATGGAAACAAAATTGCTGAGATCCCAAAAGGGCTGTTTGATGGCCTGGTGTCCTTGCAGCTGCTGTGAGTACTATTTCTGTCACCAAACCACGATAGAACCTGTGTGTGCACATACTGGGTTATGTGTGTGTGTTTGTGTGTGTGTGCGAAGAAGAGCCATATCATTTCTTCATGCTCTTCTCATAAAAAGATCCCAACCAACAAGGGCAAAAAGAAACGAGCATCCTGAAACCCTAAAACCTTTTCCAACTTTAAATGGACCATTTGGACGACTTGCTGGTGGAACTCGTGCCAATATTTCTTCTGGATTCCTCCTTCTCGAGACTCTAAAATCGTTTGCATATAAAATGGGCCTGTTTCCAACATGGCTCATACACATTCTATTGATGTAGACACTTAACCATTGCTTGAATGTAATGTCTGTATTTGGTGGTTAAATTCAGGGAAATCAGGTTGCTTTAATGGTTTTATTTGAGTTACTCCTTACAGTTTGTGGAGATAGGGAGATTAGGAAAGTGTGTCTGCTTTCTTGCTTGTACATTAATGGATAGGATTTGAGCCTAGTGCGGACACGTCAGCGAGGTATTATCAGCCAGAACACGTTGACTCCAGCAGCAATGTTCTGCACTTTCCACTGTTTCCCTTGTCAGCTGCCCTAATGAGTCAAATTACCTATGTTTTTGCCAATTATGTTTTTCCCTCTAATGTACCCAATACTGATCCTCAGGGACCCCTGAATGCTCTGCTCACTTTTTCTTTCTCCCATCTCCTAACACACAATTAAACAAAGTATTTAGCCTAACTCATTGCTACTTTAGGCATATTGGAAGCTGAGAGCGAATGCTTGAGTACATTGATATGTTTTTCCTTTTCCCAAACTAGTTTTGAGGGCCCCAGCAAAGAGTAATTTTTTTTGTGAATTATGTCTCCCCCTCACACACACTAATTAACAGCCCCTGTGAGCAGGCTAACGATGCATGAGTTCCCTCTGAGACAAAAAGCCATTAGAGAGGCCTTCAGCAATTAGGCAAAGGCCACGTGTTAGTCAATCATCAGGCGATCCAAGTAGGAAAGACAGAGGTGAGTGCATAAGGGTAAGGGTGAGCCTGAGCTATATGGTGATATTATATTGACTTTGCTATTTATGCACACAATATGCTAATTGATTATTGCAATGAATGTTATAGTCTCAGTGGTTAGCCATGCATCTGTGCAAAACCAACAGCCTGATGATAAAGGTCACATTCTGCATGAAAAACATCTGGGTGCTATGCATGCACACTGCTCAATGTGTAACTTTGACTTGGGTCTATAATGAAATTCAGACAAATGATTGTGGTCTGAAGAACTGCGACACTAAAAATGTTACCGTGATCCAACTAGAAGAAAAAACACGATTGTTAGAGTGAACATCGCATTATTTTCGCCTGATATCATTAGAAAAGTATCTGGGATCTGGGATTCCTTGTAATAACACAGAATTATTTTGAATTATAGCTATATTAATTGAGGTCAGTAAATTGTTTGTGGTGGATTTATCGTACCATTTCCACACCCCTTCCGTTGACGCGAAGGGGTCATGCTGTTTAAATATGAGATACGTTATTTTCCCATGAAAGTAGAAATGCTGAGAAAACAAGCTAATGCTAGTCTCGCAGCATTAACTGCTTATTTCTGTCAACAAACTGTCTCATAAATGTATGTAATGAATGCCCGGGCTGCGCTGCGTGCAGTCATACTGTGTAATGTTTGTTAATTTGTCCTCATTTATCTTCCTGTCTTGAAGTTCACATTGAAGTCCCTCAGCACAGGGGAACCATGGAACATTGTTAACATCTAGTGATGCTCCTCATCAGTTTGAAACTAAAATATTGTTTGTCCAAGCTCCCGAATGTGGATGTCATATACCTTATTTTCATTTGCATGTATCCCAGCATTCTTTGCTAGACCAACAATGTACATTTTAGTTTTGCATATGTGTAGATATGTAGTGCTGTTTGTAGGTAACTACATTGTCTGTGCTGGATTAAAAAAAAAATATTATATACTTGCCTTAGACTAAAATGTATAAAAGCTGTGGTAAAATAAAGCAATTAATAAAGCCAAAGAGAAATTAAAATGCAAAATGATCTGGCTTGTTCAGGAAAATATTTTTAAAGGATAACATTATTGATTATTAATAATACTTATATTATTATTATTATTATTATTATTATTTTAGTTATTAATAAATAATGTAATCATATGTATAAAATGTAATATATCTGAAAATAATTTCAATGTTTGATTCTAACAATTATCGAACCTTTCTTGACACGCAAACTGTGCACAAGCATTTGATAGAGAATTGCGCATAAACCTGGGAAATCAAGCAAATTGTGACATGTTCCAAAAATCTATCTTTTAGATGTGTTTTATATGAACACCATGTGCTACTCGATTTATAGGGATTTAAAGGGTTTCTAGTTTGTCAGCAGTGGCACCTATAAGACATTTTGTTGATTTTTGACTGGTAAATACCTAGAAAAAATATTTATATGATTTCACCTTTCCAAAAACATAGCCATATGCTAAAATTACATTTTATTAAGTAAATAAATCTAAGTACATTATAGGTAATAGTCTGATGGTCTTTTTAAATGGGTGATTTATATATGGGGTGGGATTACGATCAATCATCTACGCAACATATGATCCAGATGCAGCTGCATGCACTCGAATGAGAATGTTCTTAACTTAATCAAAGCATAATCAAATCTGATAAGTGCTATATGTGACGTTTGTAAATGTAACACATCCAATGAAAGAGGTAAAAGAAATTGAATAGACTGAGTTGACATTTATTTTATTAGTCAGATAGTCAAATTCATGAAAGCTTCTTAATGTGTATGGTTGGAGTTATTTCAATTCAATTCGATTCAATTTTATTTACATTGTCTCAAAGCAGCTTTACAATATTATATTATCTTAAAAGGCCAATCTAAAGTTGAACAAGCCTAGTTCGACAGTGGAAAGGAAAAACTCCCTGAAAGTGTTAGGAAGAAACCTCGGGAGGACCAAGACTCAACAGGGGACCCATCCTCCATGGGTGGCCTAGATGTTAATTAAATAA